>JAOWBH010179102.1:0-10153 GCA_028566215.1 Silene coronaria
GCAATGTTCTTCTGAGTCGGCATATGAGGCTAAAAAAATAATTAGAGAATTGGGCATGGAATATGAGAAAATACATGTTTGTCTCAATGACTACATATTGTACCATAAAGATTATGAGAAATTATCAAATTGTCCGCGCTGCTCTGTATGACATTATAAGAGTAAGGAAGGGATCCCAGCTAAGATGTTGTGATATTTTCCAATAATACCAAGAATCATAAGTATTTATTTGAATGAAAAAGATGCAAGAATATTGACTTGGCATTGTAGTGGAAGGATTGAATATAGAAAGTTAAGACACCCAGCAGATGGTCAACTGTGGAAAGAATTTAACGCTAAATATCCTGACTTCGCCAAAGAAGCAAGGAACTTGCGTCTAGCGCTCTCCACAGATGGAGATGGTGGAGATGAGTTGATTGTTTTGCATTTCACTATGATGATTTGTTATTCATGGAATAGTATACTGACCTGGATGGCTTTTGTTTTTTTTTGTCTCTTTTGTGTTTTGCTGTGATCCATTTGATATTGCCAGCGAATGGTGAGCAGTGACTTTTACAAGTGATCATTGATTGAGTTGCTATGGGCGTGGATGAGGATCACTCGTCGAGTCTTTGAGTAGCTTCCGCTAAGTTTTTGTCTATTGTTTTATTTCACATTTTCGAATTTGAGTTGTACTGGATTTCTTTGGATTTGTAATCGATTAAACTTTAATCACATTTAATAAATTTTCGATTATGGTCTATTTGATATGTACTACCTTGGGTAACCGAGATGGTAGCACTCTCACTCGCTAAGGAAGGTCTCGTTTAAAGGCTCCTTGGTAAGTGGGGGTGTTATTAAGTGGTATCAAAGCGACGATTTTCGAACCTAAAACCAATAAACCAAATGAATGTTGGGTGTCTAATAAAATAAACCCGGGTAGAGATTGTTAGGAACTACCGCAACGATTTGGGAGACGTCCCAAGATCGCACTTTGCCCTTCCAATCTCTAATTGGTCACTTTGGGTATGTGTAGGTGGGGAAGCGAATGCTATGCTCTATGTTGTGTTGATGTTATGTTGTGTTATTGCTATGGTACGACATATGATGATTGGTGGTAAATGAGTATATGCTTGAGTATGTTCATGGAGTAGTAGTTGGCTTGTTGATGGTATGAATTGTATGGTGTAAGAGTAGAGTAATTTGCGTGTTATTGCTAGTATATATGTTGATTAGAAGACTTGTATGTAGGCCTTGTATTGATATAGTGTCGAATTTTGGAGTAAGGAGAGCATTTTTGCATGACTCGACCGAGTGGGGCACGGAACTCGATCGAGTGGGGCGGGGAACTCGACCGAGAACGGGGTACTCGACTGAGTGTACTTGGTACTCGACCTAGTGTTATTTATGTACATATTTTGTTGGCTACTGGAGTAAGTGTACTCGGTCGAGTAAAGAGAGTACTCAACCGAGTGACGTGTACTCGACCGAGTGTGTTGTGTACTCGATCGAGTAATGAGTACTCGGTCGAGTACAAAGGCCCACTCGACCGAGTGCCTATCAAATTTCTCAACAAAGCGCAGTTTTCGTAAAACGATCATATCTCCCTCATTTCTTGGTCATTTTGGGCGTGTGACCAACGTTAGAATCCTAAGAGAACCAGCTATCACCTCCGATTAAAATCATATCAATACCATGTCTAGAACTCAAGTTATGACAGTTTTAGGACGACCTTTCTAAGGATGGACATTATGATGTGGAGAGCTCGGCCTTGGGACTTGTACGGTCTCGTGAGAAAGCTATTTGTTCAGCTTATGATGGGTAGGAATGAAGAGGGAGTAAAGTAGATGAGTCATTGGGACAAGAAACAAGTTTTGTGTTGAATGATGAGTGAAAGTCTCATGAGCTTTAGTAATGTAGTGATGGTTGTGTATGGTCAAGTAGTATTGTAGGTATAACGAATACGGAAATAAAGTATTGGGAAGGGAAATGGGAATGATTGCACTTTGGAATATGTATGGATAAAAGGGGAAAATGAGTATGTCAATGTTGGCTAGGGATGTACGTGATAAGAATTCATTACCGTAATTGGAAGAGAATTGTGCCTGGTAAGCTTAGCTTGATTTATGCCAGTATGTGGATTTATATATAGTTGTGATTTTTGGGAATTTAGATAATTGGTAATAAATGGTTAAAAATTGTGTAAATTTTCTTTTTTGGGAAGTTAACGGTATGAGGTAACTTATTAGTTTAGGGGTAATGTTATGCTTAAAAGAAGG
Source organism: Silene coronaria (assembly GCA_028566215.1). Classification (NCBI taxonomy): domain Eukaryota; kingdom Viridiplantae; phylum Streptophyta; class Magnoliopsida; order Caryophyllales; family Caryophyllaceae; genus Silene; species Silene coronaria. Next base: position 2,259 of record JAOWBH010179102.1, read on the forward strand.
ATGTAATTAATTGAGGAAAGCGGGATTGATAAACCATTGAGTAAACAAGTTTTGTGATGTAAGGCGAGGATATTGTCGTGAGTGTGAGGAATTTAGTGATGATTATATATATATGGTCAAGTGGTAATATGAGTTTAAGGAATGTAAGAATGGGGGATTGGAAGAGATTTATGAGTCGATGCAATTTGCGATTAGCATGAATTAATGGAACGGAATAAGAACGATTATGTTTGTTAAGGATAGATGGGGTAGAGAGACGTTATAGTATCACGAAAGGGAATGGAGTCTAGTGAGCGTAGATCGATGTATGCCACAATATGTATTTGTAAATAGCTATTGTGTTTGGTAATTTGACTACTTAGAAGTGAACCTAATATGTAATTATGAGGGAAGGTAACAGTATGAAGTGAATTTTGCTTTCCGGAAATGTTAAAGAAAGGTATATTCAATTAAAGAATAATAATTGATATTTTGGACTTCTAGTAGGAAGTAAGGATGAGTAAAATGTTGAGAGAGATGACGGAAAAGAGTGAATGAGAAGTTATGGATACAAATGGATGGGATTTGACCTAGGGAAGTAAGGAGAAGATAACTGAATTACTAAAGAGCTAGGTAGTAGGAGTAATGATTTGAGTTGCTAATTGGTGTTGTCGGGTGTAATGGGAAAAGAAGAATGAGAGTAAGTTGGGTGAATGTTGATAGGAGTCTTTATTATGTTGACTGTAAGTGATTGTGTGGATTTCAACACTAGGGATAGTAGTATGGGATCTCATTGTTGGGTGTAATATCAATGTTATATATTGTGATCTAGTAAGGCGATAATAAGAAAGGGTAATGGTAGTTAGAACGAGTTGTGAGGTTGTTATTATTTCTATCAGGGATGTTGTACTGAGACAGTGTTTGTGTGTGTGCATAGTTGCAATGATTACCGATGTGGTTGTTGTGTTCCGGGTTGTGATCCGGGCACCGTACTCCGTGTTGCGATACAAGTACCTTCGCGCTGCGGTGCGGTTGTTGGTGACTGCATTGCAATGCGGTCATCGGTTGTGGTAGAGACATGATGGCCGAGAAAAGAATTTATTACTGGCATATGGATTGGTGTCGTATTTTATTACTGTTGTTTCCTTGAATTTTTTGATTTGTGAAAGAGAGTGGAGTATATTATGGATGAGAATTTCGATTGCGATTGTTTTGTTGTTATATTTTCCATAGATATTGCGTTCTTGAGGCATAGTTGTTGGAGTACTTTTGAGCTTGCATTGGGTGGAGCATTTGTTGACATAGTTGTGGTATATAATTAGCGAAATATGTGTTATACTGAGCTACAAGCTACAAGTGATCCATAATCTTTTATTTAGGAAGTAGGTATAGAGTGTTGGGAATTAGTATCATATCAAGGTATAGACGAGTTTTGTAGTAATAAAAAGAAATTTGAGGATCTCGTTGGGGTGTAACAATTTTAGGTCGTAAGTTATATTCTGGGGGACAGGTGCGTGAATAGAGAAGAACGTTGTCGTGCGGTAATGTTGAAGAGTTAAATTAGTGGATTATGTTGATGATTTTGTTGTAAATGTTAGGTAGGGAGCGGAATGATTAGAGGTATGAAAATTGTTAGAGAGAGAGCATTGGATACGGGAGTAGCTACTGATTTTGATATTATGGCGATAACAAGTTATCAGTGAGACGGGGTTGAGAGGATGAAATTAAAAGTTAAGGACCTAGTATTGGTTGGGTTACGAGGACGTAACATTTATCTTAAGAGGGGTAGGATGCTATATTGCTGTGATGGCTCTATATTTAATAAGTATATTTCGTTAGTTTAGTTGTGCTATTGAGGTATTATTTAGGAGAAAGCATGGTGGATCTTAGTTGTAGAACCAGGGATTAGACTTGAGTATTATTGTGGTACTCATGATATTCGTTGAAAGCATTAGTGGTACTCGTGGTTTTAATTATTTAGTGATACTTATGGGGAAATGATTGTAGTTATGGAATAAAGGGGTAAGTGTGTATAATTGTGATGGTATTTGCGATTTGGAATGGTGGAAGTTTTGAGTGTAAGAGAACTTTGGGGACGAAGTTCATTCTAAGTGTGGTAAAATGTAACATTACATTTTGACGGGTGTTCTTGCTTAGTGAATTGTATTGGTATTGGTATTGTTATTGAGCAGTATGCTAGTAAGGCAGTGTTAGCGGTGCATTGGTGCTAGTGTTGATGGTATTTGATGGTAATATGGAGTTTGTTTGAGTAGGTGTTGAGAATGTAGAAAGAGGGTTTGTGTTGTGTAGAGACTGAGTGTGAACTTCGAGAACGAAGTTCGTTTTCAAGATGAGAAGACTGTAATACTCCATATTTTTATAATGGAGTACTCGGTTTAGTAGGGTGCGCTCGACTGAGTATGGTGGTCAAGTGATTTTAGGCTCCGTTAATTGGCTACTGGAGTGTGTTCACTCGGCCGAGTAGGCCGAGTACTAGGGGTACTCGACCGAGTAGGCTGCACTTGGCCGAGTACGCTTGGTACTCGATCGAGTGCCCCGTCTATTTTCGTGTTTTTGCACTGTCTGATTAAGGTTATTAAGGGAGGTATTAAATACTTTTCCGTCATTCATTTCGTCATTTCACTCTTAAACAGTCTTTAAAAACTCCCTTAACCATCTTAATCATCTCTTTAGCAAGGATTAGCATTCGGCGTCGGAATTTCATCATTCGTTGCGTCGATCATAGTGTAAATCCCGATCTTTGTTATTATTCAGTTTATTGTGTCTTAACCCTAATTAGGTTTGAATTAAGGGTTTGATAGTATGATTGTGTAGTAATGGTAGATTATTATTGTTATAGGTGGTGACTTCGTAGAGGAACATTTCTAGCCGTTGATTGTGTACTTATGGGATTTCTACCGAGGTAGGATTTCTCTACTCGATTACTATCGCTGTCTTAAGATTATGATTTGATTATGATGTTGCGATGATTATTGATGATGATGTTTATGGTATACAATTGTGATTTTATTGTTGTTGTGAAGCCATTGTCGGGAGATTTTTTTCACCCTCATGAATCGCGCCTTTTGGCTCCTGTCACAAGAGGGATGTGCACATTAATGATCTGGGTTCGCTCGTTGTGATGAGCGGGGACTTTGGTGGCTAGGCTGCGGTCTCCCACAGGCTGGGGCGGATTACCCGTTGCGATGAGTAATCCGTATTGTTGGCTCTCGGAGTTTGGAGATGGTGGAGATGAGTTGATTGTTTTGTATTTCATTATGATGATTTGTTGTTCATGGAATAGTATACTGACCTTGGTGGATTTTGTTTGTTGTTGCCTCTTTTGTGTTTTGCTGTGATCCATTCGATAATGCCGGCGAATGGTGAGTCGTGGCTTTTACATGTGATCATTGATTGAGTTGTTGCGGACGTGGATGAGGACCACTTGTTGAGTCTTTGAGTAGCTTCTGCTAAGTTTTAGTCTATTTCTTTATTTCACATTTTCGGATTTGAGTTGTACTGGATTTCTTTGGATTTGTAATCGATTAAACTTTATGCACTTTTAACAAATGTTCGATTATGGTCTATTTGATATGTACTACCTCGGGTAACCGATATGGTAGCACTCCTACTCGCTAAGGAAGGTCTCGCTAAAGGCTCCTTCATAAGTGGGGGTGTTACCACTCTCCAAAATACACCTCATCTTCATCAACAAACAAGCCCATCCTCCTCATGTGACAAATGAAAAGAAACAGAAGGGATAAAAGATTGAAAGATCATACCAAGCGGTCTTCATTTCCCTAATAAGCGTCTCGAATGAGGCGCCATCCCATATGTGAGAAGAGCAACAAATATACAAGTATATACATTTATACACTACAAAGTAAATAACGTGTTTTTGGTTTTAAAAGCTTTTTCTTTCTTTTTTGGATTTTGAATTTTGTAAAAGAAAGAACATGTTTTTGGATTTTTAAAAGTTTTTCAAGTTTATAAGCTTTTGGATTTCCATTTCTCATCCCCGCACTTATTAGAACATTCATTGTCTCTATGTACACAATGTGAATGAGAAATCAATGCATGATTTATCTAAGTGTAAATAACTTAATTGATTTAAATGCAATGTTAGTAACTAAGTTAGTCTATAACGATGCATTTTAGCGGTCAAGAAGAGAGTTAAATATTTGTGGACAATGGAAATCGCCCACGCGATTTTTTTATTTCAAAAAACATTTTTTCATTTGAAAAGAGTCGCCACTAAATTTTTATGTGGAATTTAGAAACCAATTTTAAAGATTTTGGATTCGTTTTGAGGTTACGTATTAGGAAGTTAAATTAAATTCTTTTAATAAAACACCCAACCCCGTCTGTTACAATAACGACCTCTAACGTCCTCTACTAAATAAAACGGTGGCTATTTTGGCTACGTACCACACGCGAATATGCAATCATTGTTTTAAACCCAATCATGTGACATCCATTCTATGTCAATTTAATGCAAACAAAACTTGTCAAGTTGCATTTAGCATGCGAATGTTCATTAAAACTATTCTACGCAAAATTAAACATCCAAAAGGGGAGTTAGAGATATTCTTACTAGGGCTGAGCAAAATTATACGATATGGTTTTATTATACGTATCCGATACGCTATACGAATTTAATTCTACGGATTTCCGGATATCCTATACGAATTTCCGGATATCCGATACGGTTCTTTAAAAACCGTATCGGATAAGGATCTTCAAAATATGAAACCGGATATACGGTATCCGATACGGTTGCCTTTTTTTAGAATAAAATATTAAAATATATTCATAAATCACAAAATATCTAATATGTTAGTGATTAAATCTTATTAGTATTAAATTTTATAAGTTATTTACCTTTATAACTTTTTAAAACAATTTTAAGTTACTAAAAAAACAACAGTCACACATAGAAAAGGAAAAAAAACTATTAATTTACATAAATGATGCTAGAAACCGGATACCGGATATACGGTTTCCGGATATACGGAAAAACCGTATCGAATAAGGATACCAAAAATGAAGATTTAAAAAACCGGATATCCGATACGGTTTTGAAAACCGGATCGGATATCCGATTTTGCTCACCCCTAATTCTTACTCTAGCGGCGTTGCATAGAATGGTTAGACTATAATAACAATTATAATAAAACCAATGAAAAAGTAAACGTAATAAAACGCAAACAAAGTGAGCAAATAAGGCCTTATGGCCGCGACTCCTACACGACCTACACGGTCAAAGTGGGTTTATACATGACCTATTCTAAGTCAAATCGGATCCTAACATGCGATAAGAATTGATGCATAATTACGATAAATGCAATAAAGTATACAAGCAATCAATTCAAACAATTATCGCATAATTACAAACAAATCCAATAAGACCAATAATTGAACAATTCCAAATCAATAAAATTGACCAAAAGAAAGTGGCACACAGCCTATCTAAAAATCAACCCATAATTTGAATATATTATGTGAACACAATATGACAATTTCAACATGCAAATTATCCATTATTCATATTAACCAAAATAAACATGTGATTAGACAATAAATAACAAACTTAGATATTCTATCTAAACATGCTATATGTCAATTCATGCATATAATCATACACAAGTTAGAAATCATACAAAACTTAATCTAAGTTAGATTCATTAATATATCAAATTGCAAATCGATAAATCAAATTTAGAAAATCGAGTTGAAAGAAGAAGATTAGGACATGTGGTCAACTCGGCCTAAGGGTCAATTTCTACTTTCTTTTTAATCCAATTTTGTCATCGAATGTTAATAAGAAGGCACGCGTTATTATACTAACGAGACATTAACGATAGAAGCGATGAATTCATTAATTAGAGGAGACTATCGATTTGATTTACTAATTAGGTTATTTACATCCTAATATCTAATAAATTTGCAATGTTGAACTAAAATCATCGATTTAGTCATATTATTTTACAAATTAAGTCGTTTACAATATTAACGTCTAATTAATTCGATAATTTAAACTAAGTCATCGATTAGTCAACTTTTATCAAATTATTAATCAATCTTAGTCATGGAAAATGTGTGAATAGACCGAAATATAAAAAGAGTAAATTTGATTTAATCGATTTGCAATTCGAATTAATTTAATTAGCAAATTGCCCTATTATGAATACGAGGATATGTAAATGAAATGGAACCACTTCGGTCACTTCAGACGAATTATAGGGTTCCATCCCAAGTTAACGCAGGTATTTATAATGGTACTTTAATTCATACTCATACTACGCTAGTTTCAATGTTAATAATTATGTTAAACGATGTTAGATGATATGAATCGAAATAAATTAAAAAAGCATAATAAATAAAAATCGTATTTAAGGGAGAAATGAGTTTTGAGGCACCCTCAACATACATGTATCGTTGACCAAGTCTTTGACTCGCAATCGATGGTAGGAATTTATCTCAAGAGGCCGTCGTCGACGAAAACAATTTGCAAAACAAGTTTATTTGAACCGAATGAGCAACGATTTTCAAAAGCTTGTTGTGACTTCGTTTCTCAACGAAATTGGGATTGAAAAGATGTTTTAGAATCTGTGAAGTGTAATATTTCAACTTATGTAAAAATATCAGGGGAATTTTGAAGGCTTAAGCACAAAAAATGAGGCAGAAAACACGATAGAAGCACGAAAAGCATAAGGTGATGCTCTGTTTTTTGAACGGCTGTCACGATTTCGTTTCTGACTTTATCGAGGGTTTGTAAGCTTAGGGATTTTGTGTGAGAGTTGTTAAGGGTTATAAATGGAGGAGGGGTTAGGTATTTATAGGGGTATAAGTAGGTTAGAAATAGGATTTAGAGGGGTAGGAGCAGCGGGGCTTGAGGAGGCATAAGGCTCAGTTTTCAGGCTAGATACGTGAGGTCTCTGGCTAGGATTAGCTAGGTTACTTTGAGGGTAAGTAAAGGGATGAACTTGGACTGAATTTGTGGCTCGGAGAAGTAGAAAACAAGCCCAAAAAAGGGCTGTTTGCTGCTCGAAAAAACAGAGCATGGGAGACATGTGATACGTGGGTTTGGGCTTGGTTTTGGACGAGGAAAAAGGGGAGTTGGAGTGTGAGTTATGTTGGGGTTTGATCTTGGGTGTGTGAGATAGGGAATGGGTCATTCAAAGCCTCGAAAATCGTGTTCAAATGGGCTCAAAATCAAGCTAAAAATCGAGCTCAAATCGAGCTTTAATCGAGCTCGAAATCGGGAATAATTAATAACCGTTTTAAAAATCGAGTTTTTCAAATACGATATTCTAAAACAACTTCAAAACACGGAAAATGAATTATCAAGTCACGTGTCAAAATTGTAAAAGCGATTTTTCAAATGGAATCGCAAATGATTTATTAAGATGATTTTTCAAATCAAATTACGAAATAAAAATGATTTTTCAAATCGATCTATTAACCAATATTTCTAATTAAAATTTAATTTAATTTTCAATAAAATTACCCAATAAATCCAATTTAATAAAATTAATTTATTAAAAAATGCTTAATGTTTGATTTAAATGTCATTTAAATAAAACATTTTATCGCCGCCGCCTTTTCTACAGGGTAAAACGAACTCAAATGATGACGAGGTCAACTGAGACATACATGTTGTCCTATCAACATTGGGTGTTTGTCGGAATTTTTTTAAAAATATCCATATCGATAGATATAGGTATCTACAATAATATATATTAACCTGGGTTACTTGTAATCAAACTTCCCAAAACCAAACAAAACATTATCTCTAGTGCAAAAATGGGAAGTTTGGTCACAAGTGACCATGCATGAATGCAATATGATCTAGCTAAGATAAGTGGTGCATGCTTTCAATTAGGTAGAGAGCTAATTTATACTAACTTTGTAAC
>JAOWBH010179113.1:0-10153 GCA_028566215.1 Silene coronaria
GTGGGCTGTGAGATGTGTATTAGAGACATCACACACACACACACACACACACACACACACACACACACACACACACACATATAATTAGAACCCCGGTCAAAGAGTATCCATTATATCAACGATAAAGAAAACAACACACATATTTACGTGGTGTACTGACGGTGTGTTAACTACGTCCACATGGTAGAAGAATGAGAGTTTTATTGATTTTGAGGAATTTTCAGATTACATATTAAGGACGGTATGATATGCATAACTGATAGGGAAAAGCTTAGAGAGTTTATATAGTACTCTCTAAGACCTAATATAGAATGACCTAGATAGGCCTAAGACAGAGCCCTAGCTCAATACGGATTAACATATACTATGATAGTCATTTGAAGCGGTGACTAACAGAACAAACTCAATAAGTATTCTAACAAATCTCCACCTTGACTTGAATCCTCTCACAATCAGATAGATGTATCAGATGCACCATAATTATGTCAGATGTACCAGACGATCCTTTCACTCTTGCCTTAGATATTGCCCACCATGGGGAAATCACATACTCCTAACATTAAGCAAGTCCAAACAGTGATGGAACTTGCTATGCGGAAAAGCAATAGATCATGACAGCGTAAAACCTTAAAGATAAAACAAGGTATCATGCTTAACACCTTCCAGAATCACATTCGAACCCTTGTAGACGTTCAGAACTCCACCTTCACTTTGAAAACTAAACCTTTACTGTCCAACACAGTTGTGGATATCAGATTCTTTGTCATCAACATAACATGTCTAACCTCGTTCAATGTACAGAATTTTCCATCTTATGTCTGTAGTTTAATTAAGCTTATTCCAACCATCTTAAAACAGAACCTTTATTCATTGAAATATCGCCATCATCTACCTGCTTGTAGGTTGTAAACCACTCCCATCGCGGACATATGTGATAGGCTGCTCCCAAATCTTGAATCCACACATCACTAGGATGCATGTACATATAAAAAACTAGAGCATAATCATCTTCAAAATTGGTATCTGCTATTGCAACTGTATCTGGTGCTTTGTCCAGTTTATTTTTCTTGCGATAGTCGAACTTCCAATGTCCCTTCTCTTTACAGTAATTGCAGATATAACTAGGTTTAGGACCCGTAGAAACTGGTTTAATTATTGCCTTTCTTCTTCTCCAATTTTTCTTGTCCATAACGCCCACTAGTTACTAACCCTGCAGCCTGATTATCTATACCTGTGCCAGCCGCCTTATAGCGCAATTCTCTAGTATGAAGAGATGATATAACATCCTCTAGAGACATAATATATTTACCCACAACAAAAGACCTAACAAAATTATGATATGACAGAGGTAAAGATATTAACAGTGTAACACCCCATTTATCCATGAGCCTTAGCAAGACCTTCTCAGATAAATGAAGGTGTCACTATCTCGATTATCCGAGGTAGTAATTTTCAAAAGACAAACAATATAAGGTGCTTTAAAACGAACATAATCAAATTGTCTTGCACGATCTTAAAAATTACATCTCTGATTACAAATGACTTAATACTACAATGGAAGTCTTTAAACGAAGATGATAAATATCTAAATGTCGATTTAATCCAAGAGTACTCGTCACGCCCCAGTCCAACATTCAAGCAAATCTCACAAATCAACACATGTTAATAAACTGCTCCCCATTTGAAAGGAAATAACAAATGGTTCATCACAAGCCACCAAATGAAAGGTTTGGGTGACAGTTGGACAATACACGCTCAAGTCAACCACTGGTTAAGTAGGGACTAAACAAACAACCCATGAAAGAGTAACAATATTTTTATCTTAAAAACTCAGGTTACAACATCTCACCCATAACTTACAAACTTAACATAAGACAACGACATCCATAAGAAACCACATACCAATCATCGGCATGATTACAACATTAGCAAAACAACACAAAATCACAGTCCGTCTCAAAGGCTTTACATCACATCTCATTATCAACACCGACCGAATTAATGTCATTAACATTTCAAACCGAATTAATGGCATTAGTATCATGGACCAAAGTAACGACATTAATCTCACAGACTGACTTAGTACCGAATGTGCACATCCCTCTTAGAGTAGGTCCATAAGAGTAGTACAATGAGGCGACATCCATGATCAATGGAGCCAGGATCAACAACGTTCCTAGATGACCCCCATATCAAAAAATAGAGCCTAAGGCCAGCATCATAATCTCTTTCTTTCACGCAGCCTAAAGGCCAATATGAAATCTCATCACATAGTTTCACAATACAACACCAATAGCAATAACAATAATAATATGCAACCAGACCGTCTCCCTCGGCACAAAAAACAATATAATATACCCACACATATAATCCGTCACGCTCTACCATCCATATCAACATCAACAATGCAATTTAACCGCCCTATATATACTCAAGTCACCACATCAATAATAATCTTTCTACAAAACTGTCGCAACCACAACACTACAAATCCATGTAATTTCATAATAAATATCAGACACTACGTTGAGTAGAAAATCCCTACCACTTAGCAATACTCTACACGAATCACATGCCTATCACAAGCCTAGAACCGCTCTTCTATGAAATCGATGTCTAAACAATCATAAAACAACATATAACCATCTAATTCATACAAACGATCTTTATAATTTATTTCCCCCATTTCAAAATCTAGAGTTTAGTCTCATATGATTTAGGACAACAAATATAAGATTACTATGTAAATTATTGATAAGAAGAATAATTAGAAGAACTTGCTATAAGAAAGGTGTGATTTGCTTGCTAGATCCAAAACCCAATTCAATTTCAATCCCTCTCTCAATCTTACCAATTCAAGATATATTGTCTAAAAGCATGGAAAAATAATCAAAAGGGTTTTAAAACTGATAAGGAGGGGTTTATATTGTGTTTAAAAAGTCAATAGTCGGTTTAGGAAAAGATTAGGAAATTATAAAATAACAATACAAAGTTACGGATTAAGGAAAGTTACGCGAGCTGTAGAAACCATTATGCTCGACCGAGCACCGAGATCTTGCTTGATCGATCATGCCTTTCTTGATCGAGTCCTATTCTTGCTCGATCGAGTCAGGCACTCCAGAACTACCCGAAACTTTTAAAACGACTTTTGGCTTAAAATCAGGTTTGCTCGACCTACCACCACCCCTGTGCTCGATCTCGCTGTAACACCCCCAATTACCTGGTCAAGGTAATTAAAGGCGTTACCATCTCGATTTTCCGATGTAGTGTTTCAAAACTACAATTAAGAACATTTTATTAATAAATACAACTTTAATGGATTACAAAACAATGAATGAATATAGAATATAACTCGTCTATGTCTATATCGTCTACCATTGCCTATGTACTCAACTCCCATCCCATAGACATGTTGTAATGCACCCAACAACATAATTACTCCTCTTTAATGATGCAATTATTACTAAACATGTTATAATACAACTACAATATTCATGTGAGACTAATTATGCATAAACATCAAAATTAAGTACATCCTTATTATCGAAACCGAGTAGGATTAACCTATCTTTTAGCATACTTCATAAGCAACTCGAATCGACACGATTCCGTGTCTTAAAACCGTCTCATCCTACAATAATCGCATAATAAATATCATACTACATTCTAAACTATAATACTAAGTAAAATCCCATATTATTACTCTTTAATTACCCATTAATCTACATAAAATCACTAAGTAATAATATATGTAAAACCCCCAAAAGTTAGGATTAACTAGAAATGGTAGATCTATACTTACTAGGTGAAAAGAGGAAGGATAAGGTGTATAATCTTATAATCCAAGCTTGAATCCCATAGAGAAGTGTTTAGGAGAGTTTTATAGAGAAGGGAGAGAATTTGGAGTTGAAGAGAGAGAAAAGAAATGAAATTAGGGTTGTTGAAATGAAGATTTTGACTCAATAAATGCCGGGGCTTCAAATTAATTTCTTGCTTCATCGGGCCACTCGACTGAGTACACTCCACTCGGACGAGTGACTCACCACTCGATCTAGTGAAACTCAATCGGCCGAGTACACCTTGTACTCGACTGAGTGCACTATAATCGGTCCACATAAATCTCACTTAGTTCACTACTATACTTTCATATATGATCATTAGGGTTCTAAGTAGGCCTAATAGTCCACTCACTAATCACAATTGGTTTTCTTAAACCATCTTAATAATACCGAGTATTATAATCTTCCATCCTTAAAATGAACTTCATCCTCGAAGTTCGCCTCATTCTATCTCTCGTCAATTACTCAACCTAAGGTCTCGTTACCGATTGTTACGTATCCTCTTACCAAATCTCCACTTATTATGCTTTCTTATACTAAATATGTTCAACCTACCCATTCCAAGGTTCCTTTGTTTCACACTCATCACTTCCTCATACTCTTTACTCGTTATTTCCTTTTCCAAAATTACCAAATTATTATGTCCACTCCCCATTAAAGAGAAATTCTCCTCGAAGTTCGAACTGCTAAACATCAACCTAAGTCGTTCTATGTCTATTAACGGTATCCGAAAGAATAGTCGAATTCTATGTGCCCAATACTAATCTCATCCCTCGACTACATACACTCAACACCCGTATTAATAGGTTACCAATATCTAAACTAATACCATTATTAATATTCTAATTGGCTAAATCATTCTGCGAATAATCTACTCTTATACACAATATGTCCGTTTTTCTCATTATACTACATTCCGTTGCCAAAGTAGCCGTGTGTCGGTTACGCAAGTTACCACATTCATAGACTAAAAATCCGAAGCCATCACGTCAAGACAAGCCCTATTGTCGCATCACAAGTACCATGTTTACCACAATATTACCATACATATGACAATTAGCAAGTTATACATGTCGTACATCGTCATCCACGAGTTCATCTATATAAACAGTCATTGTAAACATGTCACAAGTAAGCATTTTTTAAATTTAAAAGATTTAGGTGACATATTGGGCCAAAACAATATACTCGGTTGAGTGACAGGGGTCACTCGACCAAGTGAGTGACCACTCGGTCGAGTGCAAGGGGCACTTGACTGAGTGTCACTTGAACGAGTGCAAGGGGCATTCGGCCGAGTGTTACTCAATCGAGTGCAAGGGGCACTCGGTCGGGTGTCATTCGAGAAGAAACTCCTAAAATATGTCAAATCTGACCACTCGGTTGAGTGAAAAAGGTCACTCGGTCGAGTGGAAACGGCACTCGGCCGAGTCCCAACTGAACAACATGTTCTACCTCGAAAATGGCTTGTAAAGACTATCATAAATCGTCCCAAACCACCACGGACTTCAACGGTGATGTTAGTCAAGTAATCACACAAATATCCACATTGCTAAATGGCCTTAGGACCATTGATACATCACAATGAAAAATTCAAATTCTAATAACAATTCTTATTACACAAGACCGAGGGATAACGTACAAATGCTGGGATCGCTTCCCGGTGAAGCGCGACCAAAACTTTGTGGATTTTCTGCTCCTGCTCGCCTCACCTTTGCTCTTATCGCCGGCATTATATCACACAATCTCCTTTCCGGAGACAACCTCCGCATTACCCTCGTCATTATCATCGTCTCGACTATATTGTTGCGGTTGTTGGTACTCCCACCCTTGCCTTTGTGGTTGGTACCCCCAACCTTACTCTTCTTGCTGGTATCCCAACTCTTGCTCTTATGGTGGTGGTTGATACCCCCAAGCTTCTTGTTCCGGGTAATGTAGGGGTTGTTCCCATCCCCTCGCTTGTTCGTAAGCTTGGCTCCCGCCTGCTTGCTCACACCCTCCAGTTTGATCATAGTTCTCGGCTCTGCTCTCTTCAATCCTATCACCGAATAAACCGGTTCCACTCCCAAAGTTGGGTCCCGCCCATGACCTAAGGAGATGCCCATAACTGTGGAAAATCTGTGTTCCCCAATCTGAACACTCGATACCATAAGCATGAAAGAGACCAGAGCCATCCCCTGCATGGCTCCAAAAGCTAGGATGTCTTAGAGGTTCCAACCCTTGACCTAAAGCTGCCTCGTATAAGGTCCTTACAGCTAGGTCACGGTTGATGCAATAAGTGAGCTCCACCAAGCTCGACCTATGGTCATATGTGGACGGGGGCTCCATGAACGTGCTAGTATGATGAGGTGACATATGAACGGATGGATGGGAAGGTATATGATCCTCTTATGGGGTAGGAACATGGTATAAGGAAGGTGTATGAGCCCTAGGGTTATCAAAATTGTTAAGCTTATGGGTAAGGTCGTCGGAGATAAGGTAGCTTAGTGGGTCCTCAACGGGTGGATTCGCCCTACCAAAGGGCTCACTGACGAATATGGTTCCCTCTGCCGCGGGAACCCTCATGTACCATATCCGTCCTATCATCCAAACAACTCTTTCCCCCACCCAAATCCACAACCCAATTCGTGGACTTCAAGTAGGCTAAGTCAAGGCAAGGCACTTGGGTCGAAAGTGGTCTATCATTCTCTCCGGGTTCAAAGTTTAGTAAAATATTAGCTAACCGAGTCACGATGGCTCCACAATTTAAGGAGCATCTCTCCGGCTTTGCCATCTTCTCAACGGGAAAGGAAATGACGGTAGTGGGGTCAAAACGGAAGGGTTCCTCACGACACGGGTTGAGGTAGGAGCTCAAGAGTGAGATCTCCAAATATTTAAGTTTACTCACATCGTCTCTCCCGTAAAGGAGGTAGGACATGAGCCTAATAAAAATTCTCAAAAACGGATGCTCTATAACCGCCGCCTTCGTGGCGCTCACCAACGTCTTATTATTCCCTGTGTAAAACTTTATATACTTGGTTGCACTCAAGTCCTTGGGTATCTTATCTAGGCGAGCCCTATTTCTAGGAGATACTACTAAGGCATCCGTAAATTGTCGGTTACTAAGGTGAAATGGTGTGTTCTTAAGTCTAAATTGGACCGAATGGTCCACCTTGTAATATATCTCGTCAAGGTGGTATAAACCCTCAAGTCTAAGCCCTCTAAAAATACCAAACACCTTGTCCTTTATACCCAAGTTCTCTAAGGCTTCGTCGGATACGCACCTAGTCGGGTCTATCTTCATTTGAGCTAGGACTTGGAATGCATTTAGATGCGCCTCAGATGTGAACCTAATACCCGGAAAGCCTCTATCACCGGCCCCTCAACGCGGTTTTGTCGGGTTTGACGGTTTTAGGTGTTTCTTGCCCTTCTCGACATGCTACAAGAGAAAATCATGCACAAAATGAATGAATATGAGGTAAGAATTTGGAATTTTGAGAAATGAATTAGGAAGACATTGAGCATTTGGTTTGGCAAGTATCGGGGTAGGAATCAAGCATGTTTATTAAGAAAAATAGCAAGTTAGTATAAAATACTAGTCTTTCCGGAAAACGAATTAAAACTTTGAGAAACTTTCAAGGGACATTCCTCATCTTAAAACAACATAAAGCACTCTTAGAAATAGTTAGACTAAGTTTTAACACATTACCAATAATTTGACACCATTGTTCAACATTTGAAACATGGATAAACTTTAACAAGGGCTCTCCTTTTCAAGTTTTACAACACAAATCGTTCAAGGTTTTACAAGGCAAATTAAAACATTCATTCTCATTCAAAATTTGCGCATCCAAATATTATTAGACTAAAATTAAAACACAACATCAAGAATTTCACACCCTTTTTCCAAAAAATTCGGCCTAAGGCAAACTTGCAAGAAAACTTTTTGTTAATTCTAATGACACAATGCATTATTAACTATGTTTATGCTCTCATAAGACCGTTTAACCACATTTTGGTGTTGAAAGTCAAAACGCAAACATGTAAGGTGGTTCATTTTGGAAAATTTATGGACTTTATAGCCAAAAATTAAAATTTTATACCACATAAGGCTTTATTCAAAAAATCTTCATACATTATAAGGCAATTAAACTAAGTTAAGAATGAAAAATCGAATTCTCCGGGTAGATGTCAAAATTCTCGAACCAAATAAGGGTTTTCGGGTCAAAATTTTAATGTAAAGAAAGATTTTAACATTTCCCATAATAATTAGAGCCTTTTGGAGAAGTTAAAACTAAGTCTTTGAGCATAAAAAGAAAAGTTTTGGCATGACCCAAGTGTAAATTCGAAAATTTCTACTCAAAATTTAATACAAAATCATTCAAATGTATCATGAAATTTAACATCAACAACTTATGTGGGTCTATTACGCAATTTATACACCCTAAATAGCCTTATTTTGCATGCATTTTGTCTTGTTTATAATCGGTTTTATGGTCAAAAGCTTCTTATTTGTATTTCTACCTTATTTTATGTGATTTGTTAGAAAGAAGCCAAATGAGGCGGAAATTCCGTCGTTTATGCTCATTTTGGTGGCCAAAAGACTCGTGCACATATACGTAAGGAGAAGGGCAAGATAAGAAGGTCGTAGTCAATAAAGAAGGACAAAGAAGAAGAGGAGAATGAGAAAACTTGCTATGAGACATCTCGCTCGAGCTGGAGATACGATACAGAGTAATCTCGCTCGAGATGACCACCATCTCGAGCGAGATAGCCTTATCTCCCCCGAGATGAATCCTGTCTCGCTCGAGATGTGCTTTAGATCTGCCGCCTCTAATCTTTTCCCTTAACCTAGTTTTAACCTAATCTTCCTACTATAAATACCTATTATATAAGAGGATTAGAGGGGAATACAACATTAGCCTTCATTCCTCATATTAGAAAGCAATTAGATCTAGATTATTTCTTTAATCTCTCATAATTAGTTTAAATCTCTCCTTAATTATTCACAGGTCTAGTTTGTAATTTAAGATTTATTTGGGTTTATACAAGTTTGGTGACAAGATCTTCATCTATTCCAAGATTTCTTCTATTATTGTTTTTATTATTCTCATCTATTGTTCATCTTGTTGGTATAATTCATAATCTCACTTTAATACTTTGTTAATCTTCATTGTCCATGGTGTTTATCTTTTGTTACTTTGTTATTAGTCTTATTGTTATGAATATGATTATGGGTAGTGAGTAGGGTTTTAGCTAGGGTTAATGGAGGATTATGGGGTTTGATTAACACCAATATAAGATCGAGAGCCGTAGTTGTGTTAGACCGTGCACTATGTTGGTGGTTTGGACATGCATATGCGAGAGCTACCCCGATTGACCAAGGTGGAGTCATTAGCTCAGATCGTGAGACTTAACACATAGCCCGACTTGAACCCATTCACATGTATGAGACTCAACACCTTGCCTACTTTAATCGACCCATGGCACCCTAGTTTATTTCTCTTATTGATATCATCCTTGGTTAACTGTTATTGTTTATTTTACTTTCTTTCTTATTACTTGTTGAGTAGTTTAGATTTTTCTCTCTTTATAAACCCAAGTGACACTAGACCATATAAATAGTTATTGCTTGCTTTTATCACTTGCTTGTAGAATTCCAATCGTCCCATGGATCGACCTTGATTTACTTACTATGCTAGTTAGTTGAGTTTATAAATATTGTTTGTTGTGAGTTGTGACGATCGACTTCGCACCAAAATGGCGCCGTTGCCGGGGAACGGTGTGTTTAGTTTACTTGCTTGTTGATTGTTTGATTTAAATTGTGTTGGAGTCTTTTGTCTCCCACCATTTTTGAGTTGTTTTCAAAATATCGTATCACGATGGATATGATTGGTTATTACGTGGACAATATACTACCAATTCATGCTCATGAAACCCCTAGAGGCACTGTTGGCTTTAAAAGCAAGTGAAGTCAATGATGGCTTATGGAATATGAGAGTATATTTATTGGAAGCCACTTTAGACAATAGAGAGCTCACCAATGAGGAAGCATTGATGGTGGAAGGTATAATTCATAATTCTAGTCAAAGTGAGGTACACGCTTCTTTTCTTAAACCCCTTCCCCCTAATTTGATTGATGCTTTTCTTGATGAAGTTAATACCAAACCAGTGATTGTTATTAACTCCAACTTGATGATTACCAACTTAATGTGAGGAATATCCTTATATTTCTCATTTCCAATTTACCGGATTATAACAAAACTGTTATTAATGATTTATTGTCATAAACGAAATATACAAATAGTATATAAAGGATAAGAAATCAACCTCCGGTC
>JAOWBH010179124.1:0-18810 GCA_028566215.1 Silene coronaria
CCTATCCACTCTATCACATAATTTAATTAAACTAACTTAGTGTAGCTTTTTATATTTTGTTAGTTATTGTTCTTTTTTATTCAGATTATTTTGTATTTTAATTATTTTGTTTTATTGTTTATTCTCTCGTTTTGTTGTAACTATTTTTGTTGTATTTCCTTTTGTAGTCTTTTTTTATGGGTCGTTTTTTTATTTAATTTGAGTCAAATGTTTTCGTAAAAAATCTAATTTTATTTAGCTAGATAGTCAAGTATTATTACATGTTATAGCTTAGTATATCGCATGATAGTGATGGCCCGATTTATGTTATTTCATGTTTTAATATGCGAACTAATATCTAGTTCGATAAAGGAAGGAAAGTGCGCATAAGTAGGGAAGCGCACGATCAAATCGTGTCATGTGGCCATGGCTCCTCTCTTACATATTTTTTTGTGTCGTTTATCATTGTCTATTGTGTTCTAAGAATGATCCTTAGACATCGTTAGAAGTTTTGTTATTTGTTAAGTTTTTTGTAAGTTGTAATCTTTGATTAATTTGAGTTGAATTTTGTGGCGAGATGCTCGGTTTTGTAATAAGCTAGATCCCAATGACTCACCTCTCCTCCAAGCCTTGTTTGTTTATTAAGTTGTTAGTTAATGAATGTTACATGCTAAAACAATTTCGGCAAAGTAGCTAGTAGAATTCATGCATTAAACGACGTAGAATATAACCTCACATGTTATGCTTTAAAATGATGTTTGCATTTCATATTATAGTAGCTATGCCTATGTTTAAAATCTAATACTTGACTTACTAGAGGCCGTTATGAAATGGGCGGGATTAGGTGTCCAAGTGGGCTTCTCAACATACACGTACCTACACCCCTTACTCAAAATTTATGGTTTTCAGATACCCGGTTCCATATGGTCACGGTAGTTATTCAATCGAGTGACTTAGGCTACAAGTCTATATCTTTAATCGCTCTTATACGATTTGCTTTGTGTTTTTCGATGAAAGGTGTAAAGTTGACTTGCACAGTTTCTAAGTTGGCAAAAAACTTGGTGACAACTACAATTTATCTTAATTCGATTTGTTGGAAACTCGAGTCGATATGCCTGAAAGAGTTTCAATCGTTGAGTATTTTCATAAATTGAGTGCACAATTTATACAAGTCATACAGCATCCTAGGTCCTATCTTGTTACCAAAACAAGAGGCTACAAATTAGGAGAAAATAATTACAAATAGTTACAAATAATAACAATAAAGATACTAAGAATATTTACATATTCTAATACACCCCCGCAGTCGAAGCCGGAGGAGGACGAATGCTGAGACTGGAGCGGAAGTCGTCAAAGAGAGGCCGTGGGAGACCCTTAGTAAAAATGTCAGCAAACTGAAAACGAGAAGGCACATGAAGTACATGAACTTGACCAAGAGCGACCTTCTTACGTACAAAGTGAATATCCATCTCAATATGCTTGGTACGTTGATGATTGACAGGATTGCCGGAGAGGTAGATAGCGCTTATGTTATCGCAATAAACAATCGTGGCTTTGGGTATAGGGCAGTGAAGTTCAAGAAGCAAATTCCGAAGCCAACACGATTCGGCTACAACATTGGCAACACCTCGATACTCGGCCTCGGCGCTGGAGCGAGATATCGTGGCTTGACGTTTCGAGGACCATGAAATGAGGTTGTCACCCAAATAGACACAATAGCCTGATGTCGAGCGACGCGTGTCGGGGCAGCCACCCCAATCCGCATCACTATAAGCGGTCAGATTTTGGACCGTTGAAATAGTAAGGTCAAGCCCGAAATGCTTGGTACCTTGGACGTACCGTATGATTCGTTTAAGGGCAGCAAAATGAGCGGTGTGAGGATCATGCATATGTAAACAAATTTGTTGCACCGCATAAGATATATCGGGCCTGGTGAATGTCAAGTACTGGAGAGCCCCGGCAAGGGAGCGATAAAGAGTCCGGTCGTCAAACTTGGGACAAGACTCGACACTTAATTTGGATTTGGTGTCAACCGGAGTATGAGCGGGTTTGCAATTTGTCATCTTGGCACGAGTAATGATCTCCTCTGCATATTTTCTTTGATGAAGAAAAAGACCGTGTTCATGGCGAATAGCGGAGATGCTGAGAAAATAATTAATTGGTCTGAGATCAGTCATAGAGAATTCTGACCGTAAGTTGCCAATGATATCGTCCCGGAGTGTATTGTTCGAGGCAGCAAGGATAATATCATCAACATATAGAAGTATATAAGCAACGTCCGTACCGCGTCGATATATAAAAAGAGAATTATTAGATGTACTATAGATAAACCCGATGGTAGAGACAAACTGAGCAAACCTTTGGTACCATGCCCGGGTAGCCTGTTTGAGACCGTATAAAGATTTCTTAAGGAGGCACACATGGTCAGGATAGAGACGGTCACGGAACCCGGGAGGTTGATGCATATATACCGTCTCAGCAAGATGGCCATGAAGAAAGGCGTTCTTGACATCTAGTTGATGGATTGGCCACTTATTTGACACGGCTATGCTTAAAACGGTGCGGATAGTAGCCGGCTTGACCACCGGACTGAATGTCTCATCACAGTCGATGCCTACCTGTTGGGACCTGCCATTGACAACAAGGCGAGCTTTGTATCGCTCCAAGTCACCGTTAGATTTGAATTTATGTTTAAAAAGCCAAATGCACCGCGTAATATTTACATCACTAGGGCGAGGAACCAAGACCCAAGTCTTATTTTTAATTAGAGCGTCGAATGCGTCGGTCATAGCCTGTTTCCAATTTGGGTCGTTAAGTGCGTTGATGGGGTTTTTCGGGATGGGTAAAAGGGTAGTGGTGACTGAGAGGTCAAAGACGGGGTTTGGTTTAAAAATTCCATGTTGAGCACGGGTCGTCATTTGTGGCGAGGGAATGGTAGGGTCGGCTGATGTGGACATATAGGTGGCTTGGTGCACGACAGGGGAGACCGTGGGAGAGGGATGAGGTGTGGAAGCCGGTGTATCGGGTGCGGGATTGGGTGCAGCCAGATTAGAGGGGGAATGGAGAAGGTGTGTCGTGTAAGGGGATGGCTCGTCGCTGTCCACAAATGAGTAAGACGAATTGTTTAAGTTTGTAGTATTAGCATAAGGAAATACAGACTCATCAAATGAAACATGTCGAGCGATAATGGTCTTACGAGAGGACATGTCGAGGCATAGGTAGCCACGATGGTTCGACGGGTAACCAATGAAGACACACGGTGTAGCACGGGCATCAAGTTTGTGAATACGTGACGCGGAAAGGTGAGGGTAGCATAGAAACCCAAAGGTTCGTAAGTGAGAATAGGAAGGAGACCGTAGGTATAAACTAGAGGTCGGAGAGGAAAATTTTTTAGCCTTGCTCGGAAGAATATTATGTAGGTATGTTGCCATTGAGAGGGCATAGTGCCACATTGACGGGGGAAAATGAGCATGGATAAGTAGTGTTCGGACAATATTATTGAGGGTTCGAATTTTGCGCCCAGCCTTACCATTTTGTGAGGATGTGTGAGGGCAAGAGAGGCGGAAGAGCATGCCTTTTCGCTTGAAAAAATCGTGGAATGATGAATTGTTGAATTCGCGACCGTTGTCGCACTGCATTGTTTTAATGGGTCTGTTAAATTGTGTTTGGATTAGATTGTGAAAATTTGTGAAAATATTAAACACTTCTGATTTGTGTTTAAGTGGAAATGTCCACACGAAATTTGTATAATCGTCGAGCAACAACACATAAAATCGATGACCCATAGAACTTAATATGGGCGAGGTCCATAAATCACTGTGCACGATATCAAACGGAAAAACGGTATAAGAGGTAGACGGTGAAAAGGGGAGTTTAATATGCTTACCAACTTGGCAAGATTGACACAAATTGTTTGACAAAGAATTACAAGAAATAGAATTATTATTGCAAATAGAGAAAATTGCCGGTCCGGGGTGTCCTAACCGACTGTGCCAAGTGGGTGCAGAAATGGCAGTGAAAGCTTGATGTGGTGCGGTTTTGGAATAGGACGGGTCAAGTAATGGGCAGAGGTCGCCCGTACTACTGTGTCTCATAAGTGGCTCCCCCGTCTGCAAGTCCTTCACAGTAAAACCAAACGGATCAAATTCGACAGACACATTATTATCAGTGGTGAGTTTGCGTACAGAAACTAGATTTTTTATAATGTTCGGAGCATGAAGGACATTTCTCAAAACAAGAGGAGGCAGGGGGAATGGCAGTGTTTTCGCACCACAACCCAAAATGGGAATTTCAGTAACATTACCAACAATTATCTTACGATTACCGCTCAAATTAAAATAAGAAGAAATGGTACCTTCGTTCGCCGTCATGTGAGAAGAGGCTCCCGTGTCCATATACCAGTTGTCATCTGGTTGCTGCAAAGAAAGTGTTTGCATTGTGGCAGCGAGCTCCGTCGGTACCAAAGCTCCTTGAGGGGCCCCAACCATGGGGGATTGAGCGAGAAATGCTTGAGGACGAGGACCGAGAACACCAGGTCCACGGTTGGCAGGGGGTGTCCAGCCCGTATTAGGGTATGGACAAGGTGGAGCAGCCCATGCCTGCTGCTGCTGCTGCCAGGGAGGTGGAGTAATAGGAACCCACGTCCAAGGCGAGGTACGCATGCCTTGTGTCTGTTGCGACTGCTGACCTGTCGTGCCCATCCTATTGTTAGGTGACCGATTGAAATTTGACCCCCCACCTCCGTTATTCTTGCCACGGTAGGTTTTGCCGCGACTCCCCTTGTTGCGATTGTTGGGACCTTGACTAATGCGTGAAGAGGAGTTGTCAGCGTTGCGTGCCGAATTATCATTGCGATTATTAGGTTGGGTGGTAAGAAGAGCAGAGTCAGGTGTCTTATTTTGGCGCTTTTCTTCAAGGGTGAGCATGGACCGGGCCTTATAGAACGGCGGCAGTGGATCACGTTGTTGAATGAACGTAGCAACACTGTCATAACCTTTGGAGAGACCAGCAACAAGACGGAGAACAAGGCGCTCCTCGGTGACAGGAGCCCCAACGTTGGTGAGTTGATCAGCCAACATCTTCAATGCTTGACAATAGGACGATGCATCGGGGTAATTGTCCATATAGATTTTTGAAAATTCTTGCTCGAGATATACCGCACGAGAATTCTTGTTGTCGTAAAAAATATCCTTGAGGCGGTCCCAAGCTTCTTGTGCCGTCGACCCAGGCTTGAGAATCGTATGAAGGAGGTCAAGGGAAATCGTGCTGTAGATCCATTGCTTAACTATCGCATCGAGACGAGTCCACTGGGCATCTTTGGCAATGACGGCACCCTTGGGAGGGACAATGTGGTCAGACACATCAAACGCCTGTGCAGTGTTGAGGAACAACTCTGCCCAAGAAGCATAATGGACGTTTTCCGTCTCGAGCGTGATTTGGATATGGTTTTTGATGTTGGAAACAGAGAAGGCAGGGTGGAAAGGGGTGTTTTTCGATGCATCATTGTTGCCAGGCATGGTGAAGGAAAAAGGAGAGGGCTCGATTTAGAGAAGAAGAGAATTCCACGGACTCCGTGAAGGTTGTCCACATATGTAGTATTTAGATAGTTTATGATTATAAAGAAAAAATTCCTAGTTCCTAATGAACTACATGAGATAGATTTCAAGTCTCAACTCTATAACACTCAAAATTACTTAGATTAGCTAATAAAGAGTTACAAAGTATTAAAACTATACCGGTGATCTTGAGTTTAAGCCTGTGAATTCAGTAATGTAAAAACTTATTTGGAGAGTTTTCTTATGGATTTGAATTCATCATCTTAGATTAGCCGTGTTAGCTAGTTCATGTCATATTTTAGTTGCATTGCATTTTGTTAGTTGCATTTAGCTAGTGTACATAACATTGCATTTACTATAGCTTCGTTTCACTGGGTCGTTTGGTTACATACAGGAATTTACAATGCCTAGGAAGTGTTATATCACATGAATTTAGAATTCATGTGAATTGAAAAATGTTGTTTGGATGTATGTAGACATTGGAATTCATGTAGACATTCCCACTTACCTAGGAGGGCCTAGGTAGGCAACTTCCTCCATGATGGAGGAAGTGTCAATTCATGGGAAGTGTCAATTCATGTGAATTTGGTAAACCAAACAACCCACCCAATTTGCAATTCACATGAATTAAAGTTCCTAGGTTATTTAGAGGGTAACCAAAACAATTGAATTCGGTGCGAAGACAAAGCAGAGCTCAGTTCCACTTAATAGTTAATAATTGAATTCGGCACGAAGACAAATTAGATGTGAGATAGAGTACTTTAGTAACAACAACAACAATAGGCATCGACACAACCTCGTTCGTGACACCTTATTGGATATCTCATATCTGCTTCAGGCCTGGGATTTCTACCGGTAAGGACGTTGATATCGGTTTGGTTGATGAGCCCCTTCGTCCGACGGATTTGTTACTTAATTCCTGTGACCGGGGGCAAGATGTGTGTGTCAATTTGACGGGGTCTTCCGCTTTGACCCGGGATGGTTGATTTTGTGCCCGGTCGGATTGTCGTTAATGCTGCTCAGCGTAAGTGTGTCAAGTAACGGGAGTGTGCACGACGGCTGGTTATGGTTTTCTACCTTTCTCTTTCTCTGCGCTGGGGGAACTAGATACGGATGTTGTTGCCTTACTCAAGCGGAATCATAAATTCTCTATGTCTCAAGATGTCGGGGCTCATGCTGCCGCTTACATTTTTTTTACCAGGCTTAGATTTTCTGTTGCCAAAGGAGTGGAGGCTCAGATAGTATATATCTCAGTTGGCCACTAATTTCTCATAAATTTTGATCTCATCATAATAAAAGTTGCCTTTTATAATAAAAATAAATAATTAATAATAATAATTTAGACACCTACCACTTGCATATGGGATAAAGTATGCTATAACCAAAATAGAACACTATTGAGTGATACACCTAAAAATAAAAAAATGATCACTAGTGACCTACACGGAGTGTGTACCACAAAATGAGTCTCACACCCACTTCACAACTAATCACTCTTCCAAAAGCCGTTGATCAAGCAACCCTTGACAACAATTAGTTGAGACAAGTGATCAACCAAGTTTTCAATAAGACCATATTCAATTTGTGTAAAGGTGTATTGCCTTTTGTGCTCTTATTGGCATCATTGCAAGAGCAGGCCCAGACCATAGACTATCCGCCCAACAAATTACGATGAAAATGGATCGGGATCGGGATTGGGATCGGTCTAATCCGGATGCACCGTCCATGTTGGATCGTATACTTGGGATTTTGGCTAGTTATTCCAATAAAAAGAGGAAGCTATCCAAGTTCTTTCTTCCGGATCGAAATGGTGGTAGCCTTACTCCTCTCCTTGCCTTGTTCATGGACCCTCTTGTCCTAGCTAGTTGGTAATTTACTAATTTGTTCTTTACAATCCTATATATATATATAATACTCAATTCCTAACTCTATCAACGACTCAACCAAAGAAACGAAAGAAAAACCTTGAACAAAATCCACAAAATGAGTTTAACACCCACTTCACAACAAATCACTCTTCCAAAAGTTGTTGATCAATCAACACTTACATTGGGCCACAACATAATAGAGGATGATGAAGAGGCCCATAATTTTGTATTAGCGGTCCAACTAGTTCAGTCAGGTATACAACTAACTCTCTTATAGAACCGTTTTATAACATAGTATGTGCAAAAGGAAATAGCTCAAAATAAAAGTGTTGTTTTATTTATATTTTAATTTTACTTTTGATAAGTCGATAGATAGCTTATGATGAATACGGACGCATTTAAATGTGCAAGTTATCAATACAAAATACTCTCTCCTATTCCAAATAAACTTCCCTCTTTCCTTTTTCATATATTCACGATACCTTCTCTCTTTCCTTATTTAATAAAGTTTTATACTTATTTTAATCATTTTACCCCACAATAACACATACTTTATCTTATTTTAATCACTGTACCACAGAATAATACTTATTTTAATCACCTCACCCCCCCCCATAACCTCACAATATATTGCCTCTCTCTAGACCTGTCAAACGAATCGAGTCAGGTCAGGACACGGGTCGGGTCAGGGTCAAAAAACGGGTCAGAGAAAAAAATTATAACGTCTTTTATCCTATCATTTTTCTGCCGAAAAACATACTTTTTAAATTTAAATATTATCATATTTATTATTTTAATAACTATTTTATTATGTAATGATATAAAATTGATTTTTAGATAAATTTTTTAATAAAAAATATTAAAATAATATATTTTATATTTATTATTTTAATGTAATATAAAAATATTAATATTTTAATAATATTCTTAATTTATCATTAACTCATCGGATCAAACGGGGCAGTTCTAAAATAACATGTCATTTCGGGTTCGGGTCATTTCGGGTTGCGAGTCAAGATTTACGAGTCCTTGACCCTAAGAACCGGGTCGGGTCGGGTCATATTTTGACAGGTCTACCTCTCTCCAATTACCTCAGCTCACCGCAATATTTTAGCTTATTTTATTCTCACACCCTTAATTCTTGTACTACCCTTGAATAGGGAGAGTTATCTAAACTAAAAGGGAGTATTAGTTTATCAAAATAAAATATTTGTATGCATATTTACTAACTAATTTAATTGAGTTTTTTTTTGTTATTGCACTAGTCTTATACTCTCTTTCATCACCAAAGGTACCATAGAGAATATTGGAGTATTTAAGAAAAGTTGGAAAAAGTAAGGGTAAAGAGGAAAAACATAAGTGTGCTATGTAATTGTGAGTTTAATTGTGGAATGGTACGTGGGGTATGTAATGACATTTTATGTAAATATGAAATGGGTATAAGGACAACTTGGTAATGTTGTAGGCCAAATAAGATACGTTACCTTTGGTGTGGATCGTCCGTTTTAGGTAAGTGTTACATTTGTCGTGGATCGGAGGGAGTACACAAATTCTCATTTGTGACGAACAATATTTGTCTGAAACTTGTGACGAGTAAAATAAAACCCAAATGAGTAGATAAAGACAGGTCATTGTGAACCCCTAGTCACTTTATTTTTGTCTTTTCCAACCATGCAGGTGATATTTAACTCGTTACAAGTTTCTTAAGTCACTTATTTACTAAGACTCTGTTTGGCAAAATTAACTGAAAAGTTAGCTGAAAACTGAAAAGGTAACTAAAACTTGAAAACGTAACTGATAAGGTAGCTGAAAATTAAGAACTGATAAGGTAACTGATTATATAAAAAAATGTTTGGCAAACTAATTGAAAATGTAGCTGATTTTTGATGAAATGACGTAAATGGATATTATAATAATTTAATATTATAGGTTGAAGGGGTAAAACAGTAAATTAATTTCAATTCAGGTACCTGAAATCTCAAATGCTACCCCGGATAGCATTTCATTTCAGGTAGCTTATTTGTCTAAATAAGCTACTTGCCAAACACCTCCAAAAAATTTAGGTAGCTGGAATTTTAATCAAATAAGCTACCTGAAACGGCTTGTCAAATACACCATAAGTCTTATATATGAATTGATCTTACGCAACAGTTTGTGTCAGGTGTATTGCCTCTTGTGCTAAACACAGCCCTAGAGCTTGATCTTATTGGTATCATTGCAAGAGCAGGCCCATATCAGAAACTATCCTCCCAACAAATTTCGGACCAAATTACGACGAAAACGGATCGGCCTAATCCGGATGCACCGTCCATGTTGGATCGTATACTTGGGCTTTTGGCTAGTTATTCTATTGTGAGTTGCTGTGTTCAGCCCACTAAAAATGGTGGTTACCAAAGGGAATATGGTTTAGGGAAGCTATCCAAGTTCTTTCTTCCGGATCGAAATGGTGGTAGCCTTACTCCTCTCCTTGCCTTGTTCATGGACCCTGTTGTCCAAGCTAGTTGGTAATTTGTTTCATCCAATTTCGTTATAAGATTATGGTAAAACCGTCTTACATGAGACTAACTGGTTGTTATTACGAGCCATTTCTATCAAGAAATGATCGTATTAACTAAGTGAGTTTAGTATGGTGATTGTTCACCTGATATTAAATTTCGTTATGAATGCAGGACGAAGCTAAAAGATGCCATCTTAGAAGGAGGAATACCATTCAACAAGGTACATGGAATGCATGCATTCGAGTACCCGCGCTTCGACGAAAGGTTTAATCAAGTATTCAACAAAGCAATGTACAACTACCCTATCATACTTGTTGAAAAAATCCTCAAGAAATACAAAGGTTTCCATGGCATCAACTCGCTTGTTGATGTTGGAGGTGGTCAAGGACACACTTTAAAGGCGATTATTTCCAAGTACCCTTCAATTTTGGGTATTAATTTTGATCAACCACACGTCATTTCCGATGCCCCAACATATCCAGGTACTCCTCTATTCATCAGTGACGCGCTATCTTTTGTCGGACACACACTCATATAAGACGGCCTTACTCAATAATTACAAAATGGTGCGTACAATGTACATCGTAGGTATGAAGCATGTTAGCGGAGACATATTTGAAAGTGTTCCAACCGGTGATGCGATTCTCATGAAGGTCTGTATCTATAACTTTGAGAGTTTGATCCATTCTCGTACAAAAACCACGTCTGAATTTATGCATTTGACAATGCGTAAATTCTCATTCGAAATCAATGTAGGACAATTTTAACCCACTTAAATGTAATTTCAAATATGAACATAACAATCATTGTGAAATAGCAGTGGCTACTTCAAGTTTGGAGCGATGAAAAGTGCGTAATGGTGTTGAGGAATTGCTATAAGGCGGTACCAAAGGACGGTAAGCTGATAATTATAGAATCATTAATGACAGCAGAACCGGAAGCTAGTGTAGTTGCGAAAGCAATAAGCCAAATGGATGTGTACATGATGACTAAAAATCCAGGAGGCAAGGAAAGAACTCTACATGAGTTTATAGCCTTAGCTACGACAGCTGGGTTCGCCGGTGTTAAAGTTAAATCTCAAGTTGGTCAGCTCTGGGTCATGGAGTTCTATAAGTAAGACCGGTCCGGCCTTCTACGCTTGTACGCAAGTATATTATCGTAGATGAACAATTAGAATCGCAACTTTGTATTCGGAGTTTAAGACCGTAATTGCATAAATGTAAAAGGATATTTTTTTTTTTCTCGATCCTACAAAATAACAAGCATGAAATCCATGGGAAAAAAATCACGTCTAAGTACGACTGTGCGAGCCTCCAAAACAAAGCAATAAATAGACGTACTACTCGTACATTTTATTGTAAAAATCATAGAAATTGTGAAAAGTTAAAGTGAGGGCTTTGGGAGAAAGGTGAAAGGAGCAACATTATCACTTGGAATAGCATAGGCAAGAAATTCTTGATCCGACTCTAAAACCTCCATTTCCCTCTCATCAAGTATCACCCATGCTTCAATTCGACGACCACTTGTATGAATCAACGGGATGTAATTCCTAAAGTAAGAGCTTGGTTTACCACCTGTTAAACCAGTCCAAATAGGAGCTCCTGACCCGAAATTCACCTGATCAAATCCACTCAAACTAGTAAAGAAATATGATTTGGGTAAAAATTCCTCAAGGGTTTTCTTATGTTCAAGTGCTGCCTCAATGCGTCCTTCGCCTTGAAATTTTTTTAGCCATTCGTTATCCTTTGCCTTTAAAAACGCTTGTCGCAGCAATATGACTAGCTCACAAAGCGTTTGTGTGCCTCCCTCTTCGTTTTTTGAATTGGCAAAGGCATGTGTTACAAACTTTCCGAAACAAGTTGGTGGTAATGTTGGGCGGAGGTGAGGTCGCATGTTGACTGAATGAATGACTGCCGTGGCCATTGAAACGCACTCTTGTCCTACGCAAACAATTACGTAGTTCACTATATAAAGAAAGCAATTACAAACTATTGACTGAGAGAGAGTATAAAAGCTCTTTTCGTAAGAATTCTAATATAAATACGCTTTTATAAAATTTATAATATCAAGTTCACCTCGAATAACCAACTCTTTCAACAATTTTTATTTTTGATATATATAAAATAATTAGTTATTGAAAAAATATTATCCTTTTAACAATTTTTTAATGTCAAGTTCACCTCGGAATTTAGTTAGCGAACAAAATATTACTCCCTATTGCAGTGGCAAGTTAGGGGTTAGCAGGAGCGCTTGCCCCCAAACAGATGAGTTTTTCGGTGTTTTTAGTTAAATTTGTCGAAATTTTTTCAAGGGTAACTTATATCATTATGAGTTCGCCCACTTCCCCCTTAATATTTTTTGCCCCCTTAAATTCGGATCCAGACTCCGACTACTATTGTTTTTTTGTTTCGACTTTCGAGTTCACTCTTACTTTTATCAATACACTATATATTAATTTCATAAATTAAGGGACTTCAATATAATTAAATAAATCTATACAAACTAATTATACTATATAGTTTTTAATCGATAGCGGTGTGTGATGGATTAGACCAAGGGACTTCAACGTAAATATTATACAGTTTTGGTTAAAAGTATAAATTTAGAGAACACCAAAATATGGTGATTTTCCCTAAAATAAATATGCTCACTTATGGGATTAATTAGTATCATCATAGAATTATATATTAAATTAAAAAACTTTAATTATTTAACATACACAAGTATAATATAAGTAAGTTATATTTTGAAAACTATTAAAAGATAAATAAATAAAGCTAGATTCCAAAATATATAATATTTCATATTCTTCAATTTGATTTAAGCCATATATGTAATATATTTATATAAATATATAAGCCTTTTAAAATTGCATGCCTAAGCAGTAAAAGTAGTTCTGTTGGTAGAGAAAAGAATTGTAGTAACATTGGATATAACAATATAATAGTAATCACTCATTTGAATAGTCGAAGTAACAATATTAACAGAACAGCGAGAGATGGGAGTAGTGAAAGTAATGGAAACAACAACGGGAGTAGTGAATTATCAATATTAATGAGCCAATAGTCAAAGTAACAATAATTACGACGATAGTAGTGAAATTATTAATATTAATGCGGCAGTAGTGAAAGTAACAATAATTACAGCGGGAGTAATGAAAGTAACAATGATTATGGAGGGAGTAGTGAAATGTTATACTACTGTTACATCAGTAAAAAATTAATAGCATGGGTAATGAATTTGTCTCATAATTTATTTTATCGTAATTTTAAAATATGTCATAAAAAAATATATTAATGATAAATTTATAAGTTATGCAATTTAAAAGTAATTTTATTTAGTCAAAAGTTAATTTTAATGGTATATAGAGGTAGCCCGGGCGGGGTCAGACATCAATACTAGTATATAATAAGCATATTGTATGCATAATCTTACTAAGGAGCCGTGGCGGAGCTAGGATTCCCCGTTAGAGGGACGAAAAATCTTAGGGGAGGCGAACAGGTAATGCCGTAAACTAAATCTCAGAAAAAAATCAAAAAAATTATCTAAGAAATTCGAAATTTTCAAAATCCAACGAAGAAAAAGCGCAGCCCCCCTAAATCCGTCACTGCGAAGAAGAATACATTTACAATTAATACTGAGTACTCGCTAATATTTACTCGTATATTTTGAGAGTATGGAATAAAGAAGTGAATGACCGTTACCTACAATTCGTGAGCTGGACGACCGAAGACGAGCAGAAGCAGCAGCCGCCATCAAATGCTTCCAAAGAAAACAAGTCACAGATTCGATTCGGGTAGGACTTGGAACATGGTCGCTACGAGCCATATTTCGTAGCCCAGAAATGGTAGCTGGACTGAACACAAATGCTTTAACAATGCACCCACTACAACCATCCTCAACCGGCTGTAGCACCGGTGGAACTATCGACAGTGGAATATAGCTGTTAGATACGGGTGGGAATATACGGGTCTGAATGGTCAAATCCGGACCTCCGATTTCACACAACTTTGGGCTACCACCAGTTGCAACGGCAGCCCATGTCATGAGAAATTGGGCCCACGTGGTCCCATCAATGGCCTTTGTTATAGCATGGCTACCTACGACAAATCCACCACAGTTAAACAGACTAATCTTAAAAGCCACCTGGATCAGCCCGTCAACCTTGATACGACTCGAGTCGAGAAATGTGTCGTCCCTTGGGATAAACAGGGGAACCAAGTCGACCCGGTTAGGAGCACTTAAAAAGGAAACTAGAGTGCAATTAGCTCGTGCAACGACAAGGGGAACTCCCTCGTCGTTGCAATTGATAGTTGAGTCTTTGGGGATTACCCTTCCTGCAAGAGGGTAATAAAGCGAAAGAGTTTTTGAGAGTGATTCTTTTAACCGATTAGTAATACTGGTATCCTCGTCGTTGCAATGACAAGGAGCAGTATAGAAGAACGCCAAGGGCGTGCTGTAATCGGTAAAGGATAGGAGTTGGTCGAAGAGGGAGAGTTGGTAGGATTTGAGTTGTGGGGGTGTAAGTGTTGATGGTTTAATCATTTCGATTGACATTGTTTCCATTTCAATTGATAATTCCATGGTTTTCATCACTTCTGTTATGGGGATTTTTTCTCCAAAATGGATGTCACTTAATGCCTAACCAAACCTCACTTTTGTATTTCAAGACAAATCGCCATGGGGGATGGCGTCTGAGCTTCAAATCGCTAGGGGGGATGGTGACTTGCATAAGCAGTATTTTACCTAAAATTTTGCATAATCTTATCAGTCACTCAGCATCAAAAGGCCATGGGGGCTGGCGTTTTGAAGCCTAATCACCAGGGGATGGCGATTTACGTTCTATGGCGATTTGCAAATTGTGAATGAACGGAAACTGGGGAAGGGGACTTGGGAATATACTTTCAAACAATTGTGAATGAATGGATATGCAAGCTCACCGAGTAAGAGATCATCAATGGAAAATTTTTATGAGACAAGAATTGGAGAGAAGAATTGATGGCGTTGAGGGAGAGGTAGTTGGCCTATTTGGGGTTTTTGATGGTATACTCGCCTTTCTCTTCCTTGCATCCTTGTTGGTACTTCGTACAATATCCTTATCTTTATCCAACAATGTACGCTTCTTGTCTATTGGTTATTTTGGTTATTGCCTTTGATAGTACTCCGTAATTGCCAAGGGGATGGAGATTTCCTTTCTAGGTGATTACTGATTTGCAAATCAGTAATCACCAATGATACATTCACTTTTTTGAGGGATCCATTTTCCCTCCTCAATAGGCAAGATTCAATGGAAATTGTATCTAAACACGCACACCTCATTCCTCTCCCCTTCCCTTCCCTTCCCTCCTTCCCCTCTCCTTACTTTTCCTCCACTTTTGCTATCCAAGTGCACCAGTGTGGATCGGAGAGAGTACCGGTTATGTTTATGCTTTCTTACAACTCATGCGGAATGACTTATATTCTGAGATTTACAAGTTATACCTGCCTGCCTTTTGTAGATTTTCATCTACGGGTTTCAATGTGAATTAATTGACCATCGATGTTAACCACTGAAAGACATTGATGATTGGCAAATCTATATCCTCGCTATATATTGTATACTCTAGAAAATCAAGAATTTAGATGCAGGCTAACCAAAGATTGATACAACAATATTAACAAGTATTTGTATAGATTTTTCACATTTTTGGTCCCACGATTTTATACATTTTAATGACCTGAAGATTAGTTGTTTTTATTCAAATTGAAGAAGGTATTGGGGTCGAACCTTGTCTATGAAGACCTGCCTATTAATAACAATGTCGCCCAGAAAGCATTAAGATTGCCGATTAACAGCGAGGTAACCCAGCGAGTTGAGGGAGAAGCAGTCAGCAGAGCGGCAATGAATCCACATTCACTAATGTGAAGAACTGCATATCAAATGCATACAAGGTGCTAGTATTTACTCCGTAAAATATATCAGAATTAGTGAAAAGCTATAGCAAGAGAAATTAAGTGAAATGTTGCAACTCTTTTTTTAAAGAGGGCAATGCTTCATGAAGGAAGGGGGATGACACGGCTGTGAGCCTGTGATGGTTCATTTGATGGACACTGTTGAGACGGTGACTGCAAATATGGTTTATCCATTAATAAATTCCACTCTCTATTATGCGTCTCAGTATTTTTAGTACTATATAACAATCATCACGTACTGACTCCTCTAAAGACTGAATTCTGTATAATACTATTTAGTTACAAACTCGGGAAATGTGCTCCTGAAACAAGTATTTAGTAAGAGAGATACCTTATTGGGATCACTATCACTTGATATCACTACACACAGGCCGCTTGCTCTCTGGACATCAACCTGGAAGCGAATTTCTGAACCTCGAGGATGTGAGGATGGTCAAGGTTTACAATTGTATCTCTCAAAAGAGTTGATTACAGTCACCGAAAATCACAGATAGTAAAACCCAGAGCCCAGAAGTTCCAAATATAACTACACTTATGCACTGGTAACAGAACAAACAGATTCTCACAAGACGGACTAATGATATTATTAGCACGAGACAAACCATTTTGCATAATTAATAGGGAACTTAAATTACTATTTGAATTAGCAGGTTAATGGGTATATTAGTACTCCTAGTTCACTGGAATTGCAACATTTCATTAAAATACTAATATTCATCCAATGTTGCAATTTCAGTGAACTGGAGTGGAGTAATTAGTTGGTCTCACATTGAATATCATGTATGTTTCAAGACAATAGTTGCATAAATGAAAAAGGATATCTTTCTTTCGTAGATGGGATGGTTCAGCATAAGAAGATTGTTGTTGTTAACAAGTGCCCGAACCAACAACTCCTTTGCTTCGTCGTGTTTTTTCTTCAACATGCTACATATCTGTAGAGCATTAAAAATGGCGCATTTTCATCTTAGTAAGGATCTGAGATACAGGAAAGGGGAATAATTCATTGCAAAAGAAACGTCACATGTCAGAATGTTGATCGCTGATGCAACCAGTGTTTTCTGGACAACACTATAGTCGGGATATCAGTTCTTAAACTTCTTATTATAATCAACAAGCGCTTAATATACAATACTACTTAAATCATGCTAAAATATACTCACTCATCTGAATAGTAAAAAGCAATTAAGCAGAAATAATTTTGAGACTGCAAAATGGCAGTGCAATTCACGGTTAGTGCTTTTTATATTGTGAAAATGCAAATGTCGACGCAATGTTCTTATGCTTGTTTGAAACATCATTTTTGTTCTTTCAACACAAGAGTAAGACTGTATATTTGACCCCATATCCGTATCACACAACAAGCAGGAACCTTTGAGTCATATTCATTAGGATAACGTTGTTATTGTCATCAATTAATTCAATGTAACTTCAGTGTTCAGTAGTTGAAATTAGCAGCAAAAGGATAGTTATCCATGCGGGCTGAGACTTCAAAAAGGGAAATCTGGAAACGCACATTCAAAGACATCCAGACATTCCAATCACAAACAAATCACTAAGTACCCTCTAAAAGAAAATCACAAAGACATGCATTAAAGGGTTTGGAACTGAGGCATAGAATGTTGCAACAACATACATTGTTTAGATCTCTAATCAACTTAGCATACCATATGTAACTCAATTAGGGAAGATTCTTCAAACAAAAGCAGGATATGGCAAAACCAAATGAACCACTAACAATGACTTTTGAGTTCAACCTTGAATAATGGTACCAATTTGGGTGATCAATCCCACATATATAATACAGCAAAGGAGCAAGGTATAATTCAGGGATACTTACATCGTCTAGCTCTTTGGCACACTCCTCAGCCTTTTCAACATTTTCATCACTCTCCACCATCAATGTGAAACCTAGGTTCTCCATGTTTTCCTCTAGGTGAAAATCAAACTTAGGACTTGGGTTCTCAGCTGCGACATTATTTTTACTTCCTTCACATAAAGTAACACGTGTCTCGACCTACAGGCACAGTTGTGTTAGGATGGAGTACAGCAATTCATCCTGTAGTAGGATATATTCTCCGTGATTTCCACTTAGATAGTTGATAAATATAATTATACGAATGCATTAAGAAAATAAAAATGTTAAGCTTAGGATGGTAGAACAGGGTACCTCATTTTCAACTTCTCTGGGTGATACATTAGACATTCTGCACATTCAAGGAAAAATGTTAGACTCTAGGATAGTAACACCTCATTTGGCTTGATGGTCAAACTATGTCAGCTGTGATCTTAACACATTCGAATGATTTGATGCAACGTTTTTTAGTTAATATGAAAATGTTTGTTTGGAAAAATCAAACAAGTAAAAATTTGATAGCATCTCTAAGTAAATTGATAAAACTTAATGATCAAAACTTCCATGGTTGACCACCAAAGTTATATTATGACCAAAAAATTGGAACGAAGGTAATTATGTAATTTCAGCAGTGTAGCTGCGTGGCACACCTGCTTTCACTGACCAAGTGACGTTTTGA
Source organism: Silene coronaria (assembly GCA_028566215.1). Taxonomy (NCBI): domain Eukaryota; kingdom Viridiplantae; phylum Streptophyta; class Magnoliopsida; order Caryophyllales; family Caryophyllaceae; genus Silene; species Silene coronaria. The sequence goes on from JAOWBH010179124.1 coordinate 18,384, forward strand.
TGGCTGTGGATCAGCAACCTGCCAATTGCTCTTAGAATTACAACTAAGAAAGCCTTCAGAAGTCTTATAGAACTTGAAAATGGCATGATTATGAAAAGAACCTCAGTTAGTTTCCGCTTCAAAGAGGTAACTGAAGGTGTCTGTCTCTGAACATTCACCGGAGAAACTATCTTGGTCTTCTCTTGTAGCCTTGCACTTTTCTCAAAATTTACCATGGACTTAGGAGTCTGGACAATTAAAGAAGACGATTGCTTGTTTACGGTATTCCTGCAATGCAACATCATTGCTTAAAATGAAGAATTAAGCAGAATCAGGGAGTCCAAGAAATGACACAGTGACTGCTAAAACCAATACTGACCTTGAAATTTTTAGGCTAGGAAGAGTAGGCACTGTCTTGTCAGTTCTAGCAGACAGAAGTCTATTCACC
>JAOWBH010179125.1:0-10152 GCA_028566215.1 Silene coronaria
ATTAAAATAACATTAAAATATTAATTAATTCATTTAAAAGCGGTAATTTGAAATTACGGTAATCGCGGGGTGTTACAGCACACACTTCGAGGCGGTGACGTGACATGTGATTTCAGGTGATGACGTGACATCTCTCGTATATATACACATCTTTCCTTACAAAATTATAAGTCAATATACACTGTGTATTTTAAGAAAAAGATATTGTCTTGACCCAACGGTCAACTCGCTGCTGGTCGGGTTTCAACCCGTTGTTTACGCGTCAAAACAGGTTCAGGTTGAAAAAACCTCGGGTTGAAAAAACCTGGTTATTTAGGGGTCGGGTTACGGTCGATTTTCGGGTTGGGTCAGACTTTAACAGGTCTAATTGTTAGTGGAATACGAAGTAGCTTTTATTAGACTCGTCTTACAATAAGATAACTCTAAAGGAGAGTTGGTTAGGATCACAAATTATTAATGGACTTAAGATTGAAAAAAAGTATTTAATTCACCTTTATCCAGTCACCACCTCATTTCTCCTCTTCACAATTGATACAATATACCACCAATTGTATGATAGTATTTGTGTAGTTTCCTACCTCGAATTTCTGAGAAATCACTCTTATTTAAAATAAGATTTTAATTTCCACAATACGTATTTTACTAATCACCAATTCACCATGAAGAGCAAATAGGTTTTCACTCTTTTGGTAAGATTGAAAAAAAGTATTTAATTCACCTTTATCTAGTCACCAGCTCATTTCTCCTCTTCAATTTCCTACCTCGAATATCCGAGAAATCACTCGTATCTAAAATAAGGTTTTAATTTCCACAATACGCATTTTACTAATCACCAATTCACCATGAAGAACAAATAGGTTGTCGTTGTTAGATGAACTAACTCAACCAAAACCTTTAGGTGATGGTTGAAACCCATTAATGTATATTTATAGCCTATACGCCCCCTCACTCGAGTACCCATTGGGCTCGAAGAATGGTTAAAGGCACAAGCTCCCCCATACCATGGTCACGGTGGCTCTATTACCACGTTAGATGACCATCTCAACCAAAATCTTAAGATGGTGGTTGAGGCTTAATAATATTTTACTTCATAACTCCCCTTCACATTAAAAATTTAAAATGTTTAAGCACCTTGTCTTTTTACAAGACCTCTAGTTAAGTTAGATTGACGACTCCATTACGGTTGATCTAGGTGTTCATAAATATGATCAAACTCTCATCTGATCGTTGTGAAACACCTTCATAATGATGGAAAAATAGAAATGGCATGAAAACCTATAAAAAGGTAATGCATTTGCATAGAAATGGAAACTCTCTCATCATATTTAATGAAGTAAATAAGAAAATCAGTGCAGCACAGAACTTTTATCAAGTCTAGAATCGCAGTTGTTAATGTCCAGTAATCAATGTAATCTGCTACGAAAGCCAAGAATGAACCTACTGACAACTAATTACCTTGCAGTTTATAAACTAATTCACTGGCTCTCAGAAACTAGTAATTTCTTCAACTCTTTCTTATTTACCTGAAATCAAACCAGATTAAACAAGTTAAGAATTCTTAGTCTCAGGTATAGTTAATGGTGCTACTTTCTTAATTTTTTCCAACAAACAGATTCGTTATTTACCTTTCCCATGGCATTTCGAGGTAAACTTTCCCAAATATATAGTTGTGTTGGTAACTGCAATACAAAATGTGAAAGTAGCTGATAAGTTTATGCACAGAATCATACGAGAAAATTGTATGCATACAAAGCAAGTCACTTGATGTTGTACACAGGTAGGCTTGCAGTTTTTTCACTCCCACAAGCCGCAAAGGTCTAATACTCCTTTCCGCCCGAGTCCTTTGTTTACCTTTTTTATTCTAAGAAACGAGTATTTTAATCAAAGGCAAACAAATGATTGGGACGGGGGAGTAAGTAATAAGTAATGAGAAGATTGAGAACGCAGTGTAAAAATCACAAATCCTGTATAACTGTCTTAATATGATACTTATTTGTTACTGCTCCCTCTTTGCCAATAAATAAGCCCAATTTGACCTTTTTCTCATCACTAAGAAGACAAATGACACTTATTTATCCAAATGAAAGTAGCGAGGTATTAGAAACAGTCTCGTAGCAACAAGGTCTTATAGAAGACTTGCTATACCAAAACAACATGGATGTCCCAGTGTTGGAAGTACTAAAAAAGGGCAGCACTACAAAGAATGATAAAAGCACAATGTTGTACTAACCTTGTAAGGAGCAAGTTTCTCTTTTGCCCATGAGACGAGCTCTTCCAGAGTTATAGCGGGTTTTGACTCTGCTTGTCGTTTTTTCTTTGTCTCTTCCCGTGGCACAATTATTGCGCACACTGCTTCTCCATAGGTCTTATCGGGCAGCCCTAACACACAGCACTCGGAAACAGCAGGATGCTACACGAGGAGCCAGAAATGGTGTTAAGATCAAATGTGTTGGTTCCCTTACAATTCAGCACTCCTTTATGATTTGATTATGAATACTAGGATGAGTGTCGTAATGAATTAAAGCATTTCCCGTACAAAGTGGCCTCGTGAAACTATCACTATCATGAGAACGACCCAGATTTTCTGATTAACGATATAGTTACTTTTAATTATGGGTAGAGTTTATAGTTAAATGTTGGTCTCATATTATATTAATATCAGACCATCTTTCAAGAGGCTAATTGGTTAATAAGAAGGTTTGATACCTCCTATCAGTGATTTACATATCCGAATGCAGTGTGTGTTCTTAAACATATTAGTGACAACTCACCTCTAAAAGAATTGCTTCAATCTCTAATGCAGATAGTTTGTAACCACCAACCTTCATGATATCAGCACTTGTTCCTATTGACAATGAGTTAAATGAAATATATACAAGCACATCAGAGCAGGACAAGGAATGTCAGTAATGGAACGATAATGTGCCCTAAAAACTTGTGTCTGATACAGCTTGACAAGATAATAGATTTATATTAATTGAGAAATTGAGATGTTCTCCAAAACATTAAGAATTTTAACACGAGAGTCGGAAAATACTGAGAATTCAAATAAAAAGAAATTGAACAATACAATGAACTAGACACATCAAAGAACAAATCCAAATTAAAACTATCATCACCCCAGTGGCTTCAAACATGAGGGGGAAGGTTGTATGATGCCACTCCCATCATAAAGAGAGGTCGTTTCCAAGTAACCCATAAGGCCATAACCACAAAAAGAAGCATAAAGGATTTATGAGCCATTTTAATTCAATCCATTATACCTACTAGCCAACATAATACATTTTAACCAATTTTTCTTTGACTTATACTCGTATCATTTTATAAACCTATTATTTTGGCTCTTTAATTTTGGTTTTTACTTCTTTTTTTTCTTCTTCCTTTGCTTTAATTCTACAACATACTTGTTTCGCTCATCTCTATATTATTTTATTTAACTTTGTTTAGTTGCCTTTGACCGTATTGGTGGATTAAGCCTAAATAGACTCAGATGATGATTCATGTTAGCCGACCCCAAACAATGTTGGGACTAACGCTTTGTTGTTGTTGTTGTTGTTGTTGTTGTTGTTGTTGTTGTTGTAGAGCATGGCTCCGTTGGAAATAGATGGCATGATGCAAAAAACAATTATTTGTTCGCAATAAAGCCAAAATACATAGTAGCGGCTCACAAAGGCTAAGATATAAGGTATTTGACATGATGTAAGACGCATACATTCGATGATGATCATACATTCAATAATGGAATCCCTTATCTACTAAACAAGCGAAACTGCAAATTCTCCCGCCTAAAGCACTACAACCTAAAATTGGACCTAGTTTTTGTAATCTATTGTGTGCTATAAATGTGCCTAATCTATTAAATTAAAATATACACAAAATTCAAAAGCTCACAACCTACATAGATTGGTTGTACATAAGATTTGCCTCCAATCTTTTATGATAAAAAAATTTCATTTATTATCATAGATTGTGTGGCTAAAAAATATCCAAGTATTACAAATTTATAAAATAATATAATTAGTTTTGTTGTAAAAAAAATTCATTAAAAAACACAATTCATGACATAACTCAATTATCTTGATTAATTTTGCAGTGTTAATTTTCTGTGTCTCAAATCGAAATACAAATATGAGAAAGGTGAAAAACTAATGAGTTCTCAATTTAAAATCTACAAGTACTATATATATCGTGCATGCATTGCGCGGGGTCTATTCTAGTTAATATCACAGAGAAACTGCAATGGACATTTTTCTAACAGTTAAAAGACCTAAGTGACCACCTAACCATAAGAAGGATGCTGACACTATAAACCACCAAATTAAGCAAATCGTTTAAATGCGAAAACGATGGTAGTATCAAACAAGCTGTCAGGCAGGAATAAAACTTGGACTTAAGGTTGGATCATTAAGTTATACAGTTAGCAGAATAACATTAAATGGTTGACTTCGAAAGATGTTTGGTCAAGAGTAATTGTAATTGGTATATACTACGTAATGCCAGACATCTATCAGGTACTTGTACGGTTGTACCCTAATAACGAGGTTTACAAGACAACTATACCTAGATGTGTCAGTGTAGTACTAGAAGTTGTAGTTTCCTTCCGTAAAAATAGCTAGCACAAATAGAACTCAACATAAATTTACATGAAAATGTTCTTTTCTAATAAAAAAGATCTTTCAATGAAGGCAAGCTGAGCTGAAACAACACATTATGCTGTATATCTTAAGATGACAATCTTTAGAAAATTGGCTGTAGATCGAAGGAACTTACTTCCCAATATTATGAAGTAACCATCCCCATCCATAGTTACAGCATCTCCCGTCTTGAAAAAACCATCATCAGTAAATGAGCCTCTTGTCACCTACAAGTAATATTTATGAAAACCAGCACAACCATAAAGCAACCATTTATTGGTCCAGATTGGCAAAACGAGCTTTTACTATAAATCTACATGAAAAGAAATGAAAATAGTATGAGGGGTCGAAATTCTTAACTGAATATCAATTATAACTTCTAAGTAGTTTTTGAACTAACCACTAACCTCTGGCAATTTCCAATATTCTCTAAACAAAGAAGGGCTTTTCACACAAAGCTCTCCGACGTCTGTTGAATTCCCACTATCATCTTCTGCAATGATCTTGACCTGTCAATAAAAAATGATCTTTTGAGTAAAGAAGATAAATTGTCAAGGAGAATTTTGACATCTGTCGGAGGTCTGAAATACATTATATCTTCAATCAAAAACCAGTAGAGAGATAATTTGGAAATTAGAAAGGTAGGAGTAATAAAGCATAACATTAACCCACTGCCTTATAGAATGGGTCAGATGTATGCAGCCTTACAACTGTGTTTACAAAAAGTTGTTGACCAATAATCAAAATTGAAGTGAGAATTGCATTCTACTTCACAACTGAAGATCGGAAAATTTAGTGCCCAATTCATAATTATACCTTATTTCAAATCCAAAAAATAGGGAGAGTTTTGATCCAAATGAAATGAATTTTAGGCGCGAGTAAATCTTGTCATTACAGTAATAGACAAGAAATTTCATATCTATAGTCTTACAGATGACCAGAAAGTATCTTGCTAACCTCTACTCCAGGAAGTGGTTTGCCAACAGTCCCACCTTTCCTTAAACCTTGCAAGGGATTTGAAAGTGCCATAACAAACTACACATAATTGACGACAGTCAACAGAAATCATGTAGTCCAATATACATTTACTAATTGTCTAATTCTGAAATCACAGTACATAGTATGCAGGATTTAAAAAGAGTAGTTCGTCAGCTAACCTCTGTCATGCCATAGCGTTCCAGAAGACGATGACCTGTAATAGTTTCCCACTGCTGCATAACAGGATAAGGGAGTGCAGAGGAACCACACATCTGGGAGACAGAAAAATATTGTTTTATAATATACTCCTCTATTCTTTAGGAATAGCAAAGCTCAGATGTGTAACACAAGTGGTCAATGGTAACAGCTTGCGTGAAGAAAACAACATTATAAATACTTCTCGGAATAATGATCGCATATACCATGAGGCGCAACTTGCTAGCAGCTGAGGCTGATACTATTTGTATGTCTGGCTGCATCGCTTCATAACCCTGTATTAACCGAGTATACATTGTTGGAACCTACACAGGAAAACATTTGACATTGTCACAATCTTGGTTTTGAAAGATTTTCCGAAATTTGCTGCAGAACTTATGTAGAATTAATCGTTCTGTCGAGGAATAACAAGATAAATTTCGCAGCAACACCCTAACACCTGACATGCTAATGCCAAGTAACACAAGAGTTTAGCACACTCTAGTATACTTTCTTGAGATGTATATTCATTAACATTTATGGCACTGGGAAGTAACCTGGCAAAATCAACACGACCCGAAAAGGCTGACCCGAGACCCGAAATTGACCCGAACAACAACACCTGAATGTGACCCCTAACCTGCCTGGCAAAATCAACCCGACCCGAAAAGGCTGACCCGAGACCCGAAATTGACCCGAACAACAACACCTGAATGTGACCCGAAACCTGAAATGATCCAACCCGACCAGAACATGACCCGAGGTTTGTTGACCCGGAACTGACCCGAAGACCCAAAATGACCCGATCCAAAAACACCCGACCCGAAAATGACCCGACAAAACATAACTCTAATTGATCAAAAAAGACTTGAAATAATGCGAAATGATCATTTACTTTATCTCTCTTAATTATTGACCCGAACCCGAATTCACCGGACTCGCTTGACCAGAAAATGACCCGACCAACATACCCAAAAAAAACCTGAAACCCGAACAAACCCAACCCGACCCGAACTAACCCGATAATATCCCTAACCCGAACTAACCCGACCCGGCTGACCAGTTTGCAAGGTCCAAGAACCATTATATCTAGTTAGTCCAGTCCTCCTCACGCGTGAAAGCCCAAGAAAATAGCAAAGAAATTGTAATCAAACAGAATCATTTATACTCCTGTCAATTAACAAGCAAGAAATTTAAGATCAAGAGACTTACTCCAGTAAACACAGTAATGGCACTATCAGCATGAGTCTCGTCTGTCGGGTATGATTCACGCCATCTTTGCCAGATGCCGCTGACACTGAACTTTGGCATAAACTCAACCTATAGTGTTGACAATTGTAAATTAGTGGTGAACTGCTGATAAGGTCATAATATGGCAAAAAAATCATAGCACTCAACTCACATGCCTCAGCAAAATGAAGTTCCTAAAATTCTAAATATAGCATTAACAATACTTACAGTGGCACCCGCATAAAGAGGGGCAAGTAGAGCATTGAAGAGGCCATGGACATGTGAGGCAATGGTTAAGGATACACATAAGTTTAAAAAGAAGATATCAAACATATGGATTGACTAAGGCATACAAAAAGGATATGATGCAGTGGTAGACAATGCAAAAACTGGTCGGAACACGAGTACCCCCAAGCTTCTTTCAACATTTGAACCTACAAGAATGAAGTTTTGCAGTCATTAAGCAATCAATAATTAACATTACTAAATGAAGGTACCACCAAAAAGTACATAAAACATCAAATAGCCTCCAGGCCAGATGAACAGGAACTTGGAGTAGTACCTGGGCTAAAACACTTTGGTGTGTGTGAATAACGCCTTTAGGTTTACCCGTTGTTCCACTGGTGTAAATAACTAGAGCTGCATTTGCCCCTGTGATTCGGGTGTCAAAGAGCATTAATTACTGCATGTATTGGAGCACAAAAACTGGGTTCTGGATACAAACAGACACCTTCTATATTTGTTGCCATTTCGAGGGCATTCAGACTTGATCCTCCACTTTCAGAATGACCATCAGCTGTTGTATCTGAGTCTGGTGTAATACTTGGAACAGGAGGAATCAGTGAAAACTGGGCAGTAGTTTTAGTAGCAATAGTTTGCATAAGTTCCTGATGGTCTTCAGTACTCAATACCATGGACACATCCTAATACAAAATATATAAAAATGTTTAGTTTCTTGGGAACAATATGTCAGCAAAAGAACCAAAGACAAAGACCATTGCTATATAAGCAAGAATCACCTTTTAGACGTACAGCCACATCACATTGTATGTGACATTCTATCTATAACGAGTTTGGGCTGCACTCACAAGCAGGGTATTAAATCAAGGTCGCAACACCAAAACAGTTATTTTACAAAGATTTTTAAGATCACGACTACCGTACTTTGAGGCGATATTGGCTTATTTTACAAGATTAGGCCATGACGATAAATGCCACAACTGTGGCCAAAACCAAAATTTAATACCATGCTTGCAAGCTTAGTTTAAAAAAGCACGCCTGAGGCGTGCCTAGACGCAAGGCGCAATGAGGCGCCAGCCAAATCGCATCAGACACACACGAGACACTGTGAGGTGCATGGGATAAAAAAGGCGCATCTAAGGCACATGAGGCACACCCAGGGCGCACAAGGCACAAATAGTGAGGCGCACACGAGGCGCATTAGTGTGCAATTCCATATTTTTTTTCCAAATTCTTTTATTTTACCCTTGTTTTCTCCCCTTTATCCTTAATTTTCACTTTTGAAGTACATGTTAGCCCTCTTTAAAACGAAAAAGGGATTATTTTCGCACAAAATTTGATTGTAAAATATGGATGTTCTTCTGAAAAATCAGTGCACCTAGTGTGCAAAAGGCACAAGGCGAACATCAGCCCCTTGGGACCCCATCACCTCAGTGCGCCTTCTCAAACTAAGCTTGCAAGGAGAAGGGAGAGCCTAATCATAAGCGTAAATGAAGTTCAAGCTGTAGAACTAAGTGTCAATGGGAGGGCGAGCCATGGGCTCTAAATTCCATATAAAATAAGTCTTGGTTTCGCCCATTAACAAGACAAAGTTCACTTCATAACCCCGTGAAGATTCTATCTCACAACCAGTTATAAATGGGAGGAGAAGCTCTTTTATTTATAAAGTAATTAATCGTTTTGTCTTTGTCAATGTGTGAACACATATCATAACAGGCTATTAAACAATGAGCATATCAGAAGTTCACGGACATTAGAATTGAAAGTATAGATAAGATTTGGGATATGAATTAAGGGAAGTCATAAAGTAGATTCTAGCATGAAAGCAATCATAAAACACGTTCGTTAGTGTCATCATTCATAAGGGATACGAATAGTGGGCATATGACAAGAATTCAATGATATGATTTTCTAGCTTCGTCAGTTCGACAACATTTTCTCTGTGCCATTTCGTTTGCATGCAAAAGGCTCGGATGTTGGAGCTAGAGCATTTTTAGTACTTTTGACGTACCAAATACTAGAGGCATAATATGGCCGAAGGAATGATATAGTGTCTTATGATAGTAAAGAAAATGGTTAAAGCGCTAACCGAGTCTTTCATGACATGCAGAAGTTCAGCCTCTGGGTAGCTTAGCGCAAGTGGAACAGCTACTCCTCCACTCAGCCATGTCCCAAGCACACTCACAACAAACTCAGCGGAAGGTTTAGCAACAATCCCCACTCGAATACCATCAGGAGATGAATAGGCCTTGCCGCCATCCCCAGACACTGAAGAATGTTCAAGTTGTATTCCTCCGGAAGCCTGAATAAGTTCAAGAGACGAATATATGAAAGACTGCCCAAATTCTTAGATAGAAGATAAAATTGATCAGCAAAACATATATGCACCAGCCCACCACTAAGCGCACTATACAATTTCTTTGCATAGAATGCTGATCTTACTGAAAGAATTGCATAAGATGTCAAAGCCAGGCAATCAATTTACGCCTTCTGTGCAAGGTTTTAAACAGACACATGATTTGTGTGGGCACAATTATGATCATCATAAACGAGATATGTTGAAGCCCTCTCGACTCAGTCTAACAGGAGTGATTTATAATTGACACACTTGGTATCAGTTGAAGCATGTTTAACTTACGCTATGGGAGGCACTTGTACACAAAAGACTAGATATTCTCTGTGCGGACAAAATGATTTGGCGGTAGCTGTAGCTCTTCTTATCAGCTCTAACAGCAATACTATTACTAGCTGCAGACCCCTGCTTTGCTACTGCTTTAACCACTTCCATGAATGAACTTGACGTTAACGCTGTAGAAAATTATTAAATTGAAGGCGGCCATTAGATGACACGTCAAGATTCACAAAGAAAAGTAAG
>JAOWBH010179136.1:0-10152 GCA_028566215.1 Silene coronaria
TATATATATATATATATATATATATATATAAACAAAAAAAAAATCATGTAATTTTCCCCAAATTTTTTTATGTAATAATGATACAATTTATTTATTAGTTTTATTTGTAGACTTTTCAAGTTCCCTTAAAAAAATATTTGATACATAAGTTAAAAAATATCATTAAAAGTAGAAGTGTTTTCTTATAAATTAATATATATCTACTTGATAAAATAACCAAATAACATTTGGTTGAGACAGTTTCATCTCTATGACTATTTTCTGTAGGTCGAGGGTTCGATTATTATCTTGCACATTAATTTTGAATTAAATAGCAAGCAAAAGTATAAAAAAACAAAACAAAAAGTTAGCGAATCGAACACGCAACCTCTTAATTAGAATGTTAGGCCCTTGCCATCAAGCCCAGGTGTTATTACTGACTGTAACAAGCGCTCTAAATAAATATATATTAAAACTACAAAGGATTTCAGAATTCGGGGCCCCAAAAAATCGGGGGCCCTGGAACGGGTTGAACACCCTATGAGCCGGCCCTGGTTTACACCTATATGTTGATTTTAAGATGATTTAGGTTTTTGCTTGATATATTTGAGTTGATAAAGTAACTAAACCAAATAATGGTCGAAATACTAAATTTTTATCGTTAAAAATTAGAAGTAATAGGATAGAGTAACGCGATAAACTAACTTAACCTAGTCGAACCCAACACATAGATCAAGTTTAAATAACTTGACCCAACATAAACCCGACTCAGCCCAAAATATTATGCCTAAGTAAAAACTCCTTCCATCTCTTTACAAGGTACACCCTTTCCTTTTTAAATCATCTCTTTACAAGGTTCACTTTTTACTTTATTCCTTTTTAAACTCCTTTCATTTTTTACCACACATTACTACTCCACCTTAAAACTTGTGAAGAGATGGTAACTCTACCCGACTTACCTCATTAGTCATTACCACCTCTACCCACCACCACTCAAACTCCCTTCACTTTACAATCTCACATAAGATTTACAGTTTAACTGAGCAGAAAGCTGGAAAAAAACAATGAGCATAAATGAAGAGCCATTGGAGGCACATCCCTGTAAACAATTCTCCCGCCAAACTGATAAAACTATTTTCAAAACCATGCACAACCACAAACTTTACACCACCACCACTACCGTCTACATTCTTATACCGCCGCGTTCTCTCTCCTCCGGCGGCCCGTGGTTCACCGCATCCTCCGCCGTCTTCCGCCACCCTCTCACCTCCAAACCCTACTCCTTCAACCTCCCTCATAATCTCGACTTCTCACAACTTCACCCTACCACCCTCTACGTCTCCCACCACCTCGCCGCCGCCGCCCCCGTCACATTCGATACACTCTTGGCTGTCTCCACCAACCTTTCTACCACCACTCTTCTCGCATTATACGACGGTGGTCTTTTGATCGTCGGGTTTCCCATCCTCTTCGTCTGGAAGAAGCTGTCTTGCGCCGGTGTCGAAAGATTACACTTTACAACAGGAAGCTTCATGCTTTTGATAGGGAGGGAAGGGTTTATTATATCTCTATTATTTTACGACCTCACAAAATTAAAATTTACCAAGCCCTAATTAAGGGCCCGGTGACTCCTGGATCGGGAAGTTTCAGGTGGCGAAAGCGGGTCGTGGTTGACGGGGATGATAAAATGTACTTGGTGGTTCGTATGGGTGAAACGTTTTTTCAAGTGTACCAGCATGTTGAGCGAGGGAAGGCGGTTTCTTGGGAGGAGGTTAAGGGGTTTGATGGGAATCGAGTGTTGTTTATCACCAGAGACTATTACTTTTTCCGGAGGGTGTCGAGGATGTTTTCTGGAAGGGAGTTTAGGAACTGCATTGTGTTCACCGAGGGGGCGTTTCTAGAATATGGACATGGGTGTTGGGAATTCACTCGATTTTCCAAGGAGCTGGGGTTTGAGCAAACTGCTGAGGAAAATGTGGCTGTTTTTCGGTTGAGTGATCAGAGATTTGGTAGGGAGGGTGAAAATGGGGACTTCCCTAAGATTGATTGGTCGCCTCCTAGTTGGATTCATCATGCTTTTTCGGTCCCTGATACTGAATTCGAGTCTCATTCGTCATCTGAATCTCTTTATGATTCTGGAAGGTAATTTAAACAGCCTTATTGGTTCTGATTAGTGGCTGCATTTAAGTGATTGTCTCTTTTTTTTGTTTTTTGTCGAAAAGCATAACATAATGTCCTGTGTAGGGAAGTAGATTAGTAGTATTTCTGGAATCAATAGGTGGTAGAAAGTAGTTGTGTGGGCACTTAGGAGTAGCTATGAATCGAGCTTCATTTTTGCGGATCACTAAACATGATATTGCGTTAGGGATTGCGAATTGTATCTCTAGAATGACTTCTTTAAAGTTATATCTAGCTTTTATTGAGGGCAGTTGGTGATTAAAGTTGACATCAGTTTATTGCCGAAGTCAAAATGGGGACTGCGAATTTGGCATGGGTAGTACTTGTAGACTTTTATCTGTAGTCTGTTATGACTGTAGTTATTTTGTTCCATAACACAGTGACTGTGTGACCGCGAGGAATTATAGTACACAGTTCCATTGGACTTCTCAAGGCCTCAAGCACCTTGTTTAGCATGTTTTCTAGCTGTTACCTCCAACCCCTGTAGTTAAGCTTTGCGTCCGATCAAAATCTAAAGGCTTACTAGTGGGTTATCGTATTATCCATGGAATTATTTATGGGACATGTAGTTTTGCTCCCCTCTTTTGTGCATTTCCTATGGAGTTCTGCAAATGTAGTGGAACATATTGCAGATCGTCATCCTTGTAGAGATGCAATATCTAGGATCTCACATGGTTCAGGGAGTAATTTTGAGGGAAGGTTAATAACTTAACAGCTTAGGTCTAACCGTCAAAGTGAAGATTATATAAGAAGGGATTTTGACATGTACCCTTCGTTTGGGATGCTGTGTTAATTGTGGTAGACCGATTATTTCGTGTCTATTGTTGTGCCAATAACTATTAGGTGCAGAATGTTAACAAGTAACTTTGTGCACAGTTCGAAAAAAGGGTGCTGATATTAAACACTTTTTCTGTTATTCTTGGTGAAGTGAGCTTGAGGGGGACAAAGGCTTGACCGTAAAGACGAGAAGAATGGAGAGGTGCAATCTGTTTTGAAGGATTCGAAGAGTAAAGATAAGGAGGATGGGAAAATGAAATGTGATTTCAACACTCAGGAAAAGGAGGATATGATGCTTGTAAATGTGAATACTGCGGGTGGTGCATCATTGCAAGCGGATGTATCTCATGTATCCCCTTCATTATTTATGCCCGAATCTGGAACCACTGATACCTCAGATACTGCTACTGAAAAAGGAATTAAAAGAACTTTTCTTACTCTCAGTGGCGGGAATAATGTAACAGAGGAAGGTAAGGCCTTTTACATTTTGACTAATAACACGTGTCATGATAGCCTTTTCTCTTCTTGAAGTTATAACAGCTGAGTTCAGTTCGTGACAGTTCGTGACAGCTGACTTTGTTTGTTGATGTATGTTGTAGAGACTATAAGGAAAAAAATCACAGAGTTGGTGCCTAGGCTGCCAATTTTGAGACCAAGGCTGAAACTCAGATTTAATACCATGTCGTGGTATTAATGATACATGGATATGACTGCCTCTTGACCTCTTCCCTTAAGAAGGCGCAAGCCGTACCAAATTGACATTTGATGCACTCGTTTTGAAACTGAATCTGTATTTTCAAAATAAATTCTGTGCAATAATACTCGACTTTTGTATTTAAAGAGTTCACGTTATTATGACTTTATATATGTGGCAAAGATAAAGGCATGGTAAAAGAACTAGAAGTAATAGAAATATGAAAACTGCATAGTAGTGTGTCTCTGTATATGTGTGGCGTGCCTTTCTACAACCTGCAACGAGGCATTTTGGCGATGTCTCATAGGCTCACTACGTCTTGAGGAGGCAAAATTTTTGAAACAATTGTGCATTGGACCCTTTTTCCTCACTATTTGCAAGAGTCATTGTGTCGCGTAGTTAAATGTTGTTGCTTTAATTCTTTAATGTTAACAAGCTCATGTTCTTTCTTTTCATTCATTATGTAGAACCACGAAAGAGACTCCCCTGCAACCGCCAAATTTGAGGGATTTGAAATAAGGCCTGATTTAGTCTCAACATTGCAAAAGATTTGGCTGAAGCATAGAAATATAATTAAACAAAGCATTTTTTGTAGTTGTGACATAGTCGCTAGAGCATTGGAGTCGCTGGCGACAATGGTACGTATACTCGAGGAAAATACAGCCAAGTCCTTGAGTGATGGCCAAGCCGAGTATTTGGTCTTCACATTGTCTGATTTAAGATGCATGCGTTTTAAAGTTGAGTGATTGATTGCATCAGTTGAGAAGGCTGAAAAATTACATAAAAGTAAGCCTCTGTTGGAATCCTTGAACCATCTTAACCAGCTAAGCTCCCAAGCTAAGGAACGCAGAGCAAGTCTTCTCGACGAATTAACTAAACTTGACGTGGAAGAAAACAAATGGAAAGAGGAGATTGCGAAGGTGTCCAAGATGATTCCTTTTTGTGGGCATGTTAAGTTTGACGAACCCCTAGGATTGGGGCTCACTTGAGCCTGTCCCCACTGTCAGTGAAAATGTTTTGGAACATCTTGTAGAAGTATCTTGTCTTCTATCATCAGATGCAGTTTCTAGGACATCACATGGTTCTGAAAATAGTTGAAGAGCTCAGGTAAGCAAATTATTAGTTTCTAGGACATCACATGAATGTCTTGACAAATGTTGTATCTGTAAATATTAGGAGTATGGCTTTTAGAAAAGAATGCTGAAATCTAAACATTTTCATTTTTCACTAGATGTTGGCCACCCCGCTTTCCGGGAGCAGCCCTTTCCCGATGGGCTTTAATGAAAAACAAAATTGAAAAGCGATTAGCAAAAACCCATTTTACACAAACTCGGTTTTGTTCAAGAATATGTGGTACGGAAAAGTAATGAGATGGAGTATCTTTTTTTAGGGAAGAGCATAATTAATGTAGTTTTGGGAATACAATTATTACTAACAACCATATTCATTCATGTTTCACCCTGCAACACAGAGTCAGAGACTATTATAGTTTATAGATACAGAGTACTGTACTCTGTATATAAATGTGAAGTAGAATTTTAAAAAGCACATTTAAGTTTGTTGGGAAGAGGGAAATGACTACGGAGGACTGAGTACAAAAGGAGAGAATTTAAATGAAATAGTCATAGTATACTGATAGCCTCTCTTCCATTTCACAGTTTTACTGGAGTGGAACGGAAGCGGGAAGACGAAGAGTTCTACAAAACGATGACAAGCGAGGAGCAACTGGAAACAACACCCTGTAATGAATTCTCCTGTGAAACCGACGAAACTGCCTTCAAATCCCGAGAAGAATGCAACTTCCGCACCACTACCGTCTACATTATCCGGCCACCGCAGCCTCTCTTTTCCGAACGCCCTTGGATCCTCTCCACTGATAACGATATCATCCTCCGCCACCCCCTCACTTCCAAACCTTACTTCTTGAAACATCCTCAAAATTTCAATATCTCTAACCTCCATCCCACAACCCTTGCTGTCTCCCACCATGCCCCCGGCTTACCCTTCGATAAACTCTTGGTAATCCCCAATCCCAATTCAACCCGTATTACGAATACTCTTTTGGGCTTATATGACGGCGGTCATTTGCGGGGTTGTCATCCCTACTGCAATGAATGGGTGAAGGTGTCACGCTGCGGCATTCAGAGGTTTGATGATCTTGCCATCTATAAGGACATGGTATACGCGTTGGGTAGACATGGGACTTTGTATCCGATTACTATTAACTTACAGCTCCGGAATATCTGTATCGGTAGGAAGACCCTGGTTACCCGTCTGGTATCTTTCGCGTTATGCCGCTCCGGTTGGCGAAAGAGGATTGTGGTTGATGGGTCCAATAATGTTATGTACTTGGTGGTTCGTACGTCCGAGAGAATGTTGGAGGTGTACAAGCTGATCACGCAAGGAAACTCAAACTCGCTTTCTTTTAGAAACGTCAAGGGATTTGATGGTAACCAAGTGTTGTTTGTGACAAAAGATTATTACTTTTTCCTGGAAACGTCACAAAAGTTCCCTGGCATGGAGTATGCCAACTGCGTTGTGTTTACGGAAGGGGCATTTCCTCACTATGGGCGTGGTAGCTTTTGGGAATTCACTCCATTTTCTGAAGACGTGGGTTTTACGTCCAATGGCGAGGAAAACTTCGCTGTTTTTCAGTTGGTTGATCGAAGGTTTGGTCAAGTGGGTGACAATAAGGCCTTCCCCAAGATTGATTGGTCTCCTCCTGGTTGGATTTTTGATGCTTTGTCAGTCTCAACTGCTGAATTTCAGTCTCATCTGTCAACGGACTCTCTTGAAAAATCGGGAAGGTTGTTTAAAAGGTACAAATTTTTAATGTTTTATGGCGATTGGACAAATTACATATTTACATTGTGTAGGCTGAAAATTCAAAACAGTATATACGATTTACTTATTTACATTATGAATACGATATAAAATGAATTGTTTATGCAGAAATCGTAAACAGTTTTCAAAACCGTGTATTGATTTTACTGTATTTTAAAACCAAGCAGAGTATTTCCCATATGGTTTACAAACCATAACCTTCGTTTAGGATGCTGTGTCCATTGTGATATGCACAATTCTGTGTTTACTCACAGTGATAATGATTTCGTGCTGATTTTTAGACATTGTTTCCGTTATTCTTAATGAAGGGAGCTTGAGGAGGATAAAGACGAGCAGAATGACGAGGTGCAATTTGATTCGAATGATTCAGAGACTGAAGATGAGGAGCTAGAAGCGATGGAATCTGATTCAGGCAGTCACGATGATGAGGTTGGAAAAATGCAATGTGATATAAACAGTCAAGAAAGGGAGGATGTAGAGATGTTTGTAAGTTCAAATATTGAGGCTGATCCGTCAGCACAACAAGATGTATGTCATGTCTCCTCGTCCATATTTGGAGCCGAGCCTGTTACTGACACTCAGACACCTTCTGTTTATTCTGCCGAAAAAGAAATCCCACGAATTCTTCCTAGTCTGAATGGTAGGAATAATGTAACTGAAGAAAGTAATGACTTTCACATTTTGACTTATAGCTCGTCATACGAATGTTCTCTCTTCTTAATGTTCATGACAGCTGATTTTCATGTTGTTGTATGTTGCAGAGACTATAAGGAGAAACATCACAGACTTGGCGCCTAGAGCTTGCGCATCCTCTACATCAGCGATACTAATTAAATACTGTACTTCCTTTCTACTATTTCAATTGAAGACTTCCTTAATCTGATTCTTGATTAAATGCAATTTCCGACTCAATTTTTATTACGGGTCATTCAGAAATAACCTTTTTGATCATGATTTTGAATATCTGCTACTACTAAAACAGGCCAAATTATATATCAAGGTTTTCAAATTCATCGCAGCCACCTTAACTATAAAGTCTCAAACTGAGATTTAAAGGGTGCAAGGCATTTTGAAGTGACATTATACACACTGTTTTTAAAACAAATTTGTACTTATATTCTAAATAGCTTTTGTGCTGCAATTCTTATTTTTCGATGATAAAAGAAATAAAAATTAAAAATCGAGTGTTTTCTCACTATTTGCGGGAGTCAGTCATTATGTCATATGCATAAATGTTGTTGGTTTAATTCTGTAATGGCAAAACCAGCTTAAGTGTTTTCTTTTCATTCATTATGTAGAACCACAGAAGTGAGCCCGTTTCAACGGCCAAATTTGAAGGTTTTGACATAAGGCCTGATTTAGTCTCAATGTTGCAAAAGATTTGGCTGAAGCACGGAAATATAATTGAACAAAGCATTTTTCGTAGTGGTGACATAGTTACCAGAGCGTTGGAGTCGCTAGCAACAGTGGTACGAATACTCCAGGAAAATACAGCAGAGTATACCCAAGTCGAGTATTTGGTTTCCACAGTGTCTGATTTAAGATGCATGCGTTTTAAAGTCGACTGGTTGGTTGCATCTGTTGAGAAGGCTCAGATACTACATAAAAGCAAGCTTTTGGAGGAATCCTTGGAAAATCATTTCCGGTTAAGCTCCCAAGCGAAGGAACGCAGAGAAATCCTTCTCGACGAATTATCTAAACTTGATGAGGAGGAAGATAAACGGAAGAAGGAGATTGAGAAGGTGTCCAGGATGATTTCTTTTTGTGAGCAAGATATGTTTGACAAAGATAAACCCCTTGGATTGGGGCTCACTTGAGCTTGTCCCCGATGTCGGTTAAAATGTAGTGGAACATCTCGCATAAGACATCTGTAATAGTTTTAAGAGCTTAAGTACAAGTGAAGTAATATTCATTGTAATTAGTACGCAATTTCCTTAAGAAACCGTTCATGTCGTCGTGCCTATTTTCTGAATTTTAGGATTACCATTTAGAATCAACATTTAAAATTTGGGATTGGTATAATCACTAGCACCACCACAGCCCCGGTAATCGAACCAAGCCCTAATCCCCCATTTCGTGATTTCATTTGAAGGATCGGTTAGAAGGGAATGAAATATAAATGGAGGACTGAAGCCTAGTTGCTTCAATGATGTATTAGTCTGCATAATAGGTGAATATGTTGCATATCTTTTCGAGTTTTGTAATATGCATATGCCATGATATCTACCTGTTGTGCAGAAAAATTAGGGACACAAACAAGTCCCAAATGCTTCCAAACCAACTGATTGGCCGATTATCAACAAATTCAGGATAACAAGTGCTGCAAGTTACATTATAGATAGACATAGTTACATAACTAGTAATCGTTTTTTTTTTAATCTAGTATTTCATACTACTCGGTAATGAACTTGTTACTTACAAAATAGTCACCGATCTAAACATTGTTCCAAGTTCCTGCAATCCTGCCATGCGCAAAAAATCAGGTGACGTAAACAGGTCCCATATGCCGCAACTAAGTCTTTGGACAATCTAAACATTGCTCCTAACTTGAGCGAAAAACAGGGTGACGGTCTGACGGAATCCACATTCCATGTGTGGCAGCTAAGTAATTGGCCATTCACCGACAAAGTGATAAGATCAAGTGAGCCCCGGCCCTATGGGTTCATTAAACATGACCTGCCCATGAGAAGGGAACATCTTGGAAATCTTCGCCATATCCTCTTTCAAGTTCTTTTCTTCCACATCAAGTTTGGATAATTCTCCGAGAAGGATTGCTCTGCGATCCTTGACTTGGGAGCATAGATGGCTGAGATTGTTCAAGGATTCCACCAAAGGTCTGCGTTTACAAAACATTTCTGCCTTCTCGACGAATGGACTCAACCAGTCAACTTTGAAACAGTTATATTTCAAATCCGACAAAGTGGAGACTAGATAATCGGCTTGGCTATCACTCAAGGAGAGAGGTGAATTGTCGTCCAGTATGCGTACCATAGTGGCTAACGATTCCAATGACAAAGCAATTATGTCCCGGTTACGCAAAACGGTGTTTTCTACAATGTTACCGTGCTTCCACCAAATATTTTCCAAGGTTGAGACTGAATCAATCCTTATGTCAAGTCCTTCAAATTTTGCTGTTGCGGAATCACTTTTGTTGTGGCTCTACACATAATGAATAAAAAGGGAACACTGAACGAAGCTAGTACCACCGTTAAAGAAACAGAGCAACAACATTTACCTATTTGCCTCAATGACTCCCTAAAGTCCGATGCACGAGAGGACACTATTATGCAGTTTTCATACTCCTAATCTAACAAATTCTTTAACCTGTTGAATCAAGGGAAGTTATTTTTACTTCCTATTTCTTTTTTTATGGATTTCTCTCGCCACATTTTTCAGTACTTCGCATACAACCCTCTTACAAATCCAAATATGAGTATGTCTGTACAAGAACATACAAATTTGTTTTCAACAACAGCGCGTCTAAAGTCCCTTCAGAGCGCCTGGTGCCGTTTAAACTAAGGAAATAGGCAGTCATACCTATTTGTTACTAACACTAACACCAATAGCATAGTATTAAATCTCGGGTTGAAACGTGAT
Organism: Silene coronaria; assembly: GCA_028566215.1. Classification (NCBI taxonomy): domain Eukaryota; kingdom Viridiplantae; phylum Streptophyta; class Magnoliopsida; order Caryophyllales; family Caryophyllaceae; genus Silene; species Silene coronaria. The sequence continues at coordinate 10,070 of JAOWBH010179136.1, forward strand.
CTCTAAGTTGGCCATTGGTCTGATCTCAATAGTTACTTATAAATGTTGCCAATATGGGTTCAAAATGGGGTCGCGATGAATTT
>JAOWBH010179147.1:0-10151 GCA_028566215.1 Silene coronaria
AAAAGGTTATAGTTGATGATACTATAATCTCAGACTTGAAGAAAGCAAATAAACTCCTCCAAGAGGAAGTTATAACTAATGAAGTCATAACTTTAAAACTTAAAGAGGAAGTTCATTTGCTCGAAAGGCAATTACGAGACTCAAGTCTAAACCTTGAAAATATTAAGACACTACATTATGATGAAGTAAACACTTTAAAAGAAAAACTTCATAACTCTAGTATCAAATCCATAAATGAAGGTGATCATACTAGATGCACTAAGGAAATAGAAACCCTAAAAGATTTACTCGTGCATGCTAGGAAAGTTTATGATAAATGGGAAGGAAGCACTAAGGTCCTAAACTTTCTAACAAAATAATCGGACAATAATATGAAAATGGCTCTAGGTCATGAGTGTTATAGTCGTAGAGACCATTCTAAATGTAAACCTACCTCATCAGAATACGACTTTCTAAAACGAAAATACGTTGATCTACCTGAATATCTCATCTGTGACTATTGCGGTCATTTTGGCCACGTTCGCATTAATTGTGTCAAACATGCCCTAGACAAAGCTAAAAACTAAGAAGCTGTCAAAATAATAGATGTCTCTAACGAAGATGATAATTCAGATGATGAACCCGAGCATGTGGTAGATAAAGACTATAATTTTCACTGGCGTTATGATATAGAATTCGTTCGCTCTAAAGAGAGGCCAAGGAAGGATCACTTCTAGCAAACTAACAAACCTAGGCATCAATACACGTCTCCACCACTGTCTAAGCCTAACAATAAGAGGAAATTTATGAAGCAAGTATGGGTTAAAAAGGACATGGTTCACAAAATCTCTAACATCAAAGGACCCAACTTAGCGTGGGTACCTAAGACATGTCTATATTTTATTTTGCAAGAAATAGTGAAAGAAAACAATCTATGGTACCTTGACAGTAGATGCTCAAGGCACATGACCGGAAACAAGAAATGATTTCTTTCACTAAAACCGTTTGATGCTGGAAAGGTTACGTTTGGAGATAACAAGAAAGGAAAGATTATAAGCATTGGTAAAATTGGTATATCTTCCTCTCATTCTATTAACGACGTATATTTAGTAAACGGTCTTAAACATAATCTTCTTAGTATATCTCAACTATGCGACAAAGGTAATTAAGTTGTGTTTCATTCAGATAGTTGTAGAATTATTATTGAAGGAACGAGTAACGTTATACTTGAAGGACATCGTAGGAAGAACGTATATATGGTTGATTTAAATACATTTCCTACTAACTCCTTCTCATGTATGAAAGTTACTCTCGATGATTCGTGTATTTGGCACAAAAGGTTTGCTCACATTAGCTCGCCTATTTTAAGCAAGTTACTCTTGTGGAACTTGGTCGAAGGCCTACCTAAAATCAAGTTCAACAAAGATAAGCTTTGTGATACGTGTGACAGATGTAAACATATGAGATCCTCCTTCAAGCCCAAGCGAATTGTGGGTACAAACGAACCTTTGGAACTCGCACATATGGATTTGTGTGGGCCAATGAAAGTAAGAAGCCGAGGAGGGTCAAGGTATGTTTTTGTTTTAGTGGATGACTTTTCTCAATTTATATAGCCTATCTTCCTTCATTCAAAAGACGAGACGTTTGATGAATTCTCTGTCTTAATGAAGGCTGCCCAAAATAAATATAAATCCAAACTAGTTGCTATTCGTACGGATCATGGCACCGAATTTGACAATCACGCTTTCATAGAATATTATAGGGAGAACGATGTGGGGCATAACTTCTCCGCACCTCGTACCCCACAAAAAACGGTGTTGTTGAACGTTTGAATAGAACACTAGAAGATATGGCACGTATTATGCTACTTTGTAGTGGGTTGCCTCAGAATTTTTGGGCAGAGGCAATTAGTACCGCTTGTTACGTACATAATCGAGCCATGATTAAACCTATCCTCAAGAAAACTCCTTATGAGCTTCTTAGAGGACGAACACCCAATATATCTCAATTACGCTGCTTTGGGAGTAAATGCTTTGTCATAATAATGGTAAGAACAAACTAAGTAGGTTTTATCCCAGAAGCGACGAAGCCGTTTTTAATGGGTACTTTAGTCATAGTAAGGATTATAAGGTATTTAACAAGCGTACTTTTCAAATCGAAGAAAGTGTGCATGTTGTGTTTGATTAAAACAACTTGTACAATAAGCCAGAACAAACCGATGAGGAGGATCTAGACGAACCCGATTTTCGATTATCTAGAATAATCCCCCCGAGTTAAGTGAAGATGAGAAAGAAATTGAGGGCATCAATGATAAACTTGACAAATCCAAAGATGATAAGGCTAAAAGAGCTGAGAGTGTAGTCGATGATACTACAAACTCCTATCTAAACAAGAGCTCAGGTGGTAAAGTTATACCTAATGAAAGTATAACTACAAACCCAAATAGTAATTCAGAATTAAATGTTATACATGATTCGGGTATAACCTCAGGGGGAACTAATCTAGAGCCATCATCATCTGGAGAAGGTAATTCAAGTTCAAACAATGATGTGCCACTTGACAACTCCAAATGGAGATATAAAAATTCTCATCCCATGGAATCGATTCTTGGAAGTTTGAAAAAGGGAGTACAAACTCGCAGATCTTTAAACAATATTTGCTCCTTTTATTCATTTCTTTCAACAATCGAACCAAATAACATTCAAGAAGCCTTAGCCGAACCCAACTGGATCATAGCCATGCAAGAAGAACTTTCACAATTTGAAAGAAATAAAGTTTGGCATCTACTTCCTAGACCAAAGAACCGTTCGGTCATTGGTACTAGGTGGGTGTTTCGATACAAACTGGATGACACGGGAGTAATTGTTGGAAATAAGGCAAGACTGGTTGTCCAAGGATACAATCAACAAGAAGGGATCAATTATGACGAGACCTTCGCTCCCGTGGCAAGACTTGAAGCAATTCGATTATTAATTGCATTTGCAGCCCACCAAGGAATGTAACTATTTCAAATGGATGTTAAGACTGCCTTTCTTAACGGGTATTTGGAAGAAGAAGTATTTGTGGAACAACCTCCCGGTTTTCTAGATAACAAGTTTCAAAATTATGTCTGTAAGCTAGACAAGGCCTTATATGGTTTGAAACAAGCTCCAAGGGGTTGGTACGATAAATTATCAAAATTTCTATTACAAAGTGGTTTTAAAAGAGGATCTATCGACAAAACCCTATTTCTAAAAACAGAAGGAACTGATTTATTAGTTTTTCAAATTTACGTCTATGACATTATTTTTCGATCAACTAATGAACGCCTATGCAAGTATTTTTTGGAGTTAATGACTTCAGAATTTGAAATAAGGTTGATGGGAGAACTAAAATTCTTCTTAGGCTTACAAATTCAACAGACGGATGATGAAATCAAAATTCATTTACAAAAATACATCAAAGAATTGCTTAAAAAGTTTGGCATGGACAAAGTAAATCAAATGAGCACCCCAATGGATACAAATATCAAATTATCTAAGGTTGAAGATGGTAAGTCAGTAAATGAGACTGTCTATCGAGGCATGATCGGATCACTCCTCTATTTAACTTCGAGCTGACCTGATATAATGTTTAGTGTATGTGTATGTGCGCGATATCAATTTAATCCTAAGGAATCCCATATGAAAGCTGTTAAGAGAATCTTACTATATCTCTTAGGGACGTCTAAGTTGTACTTATGGTATCCTATAGATTGCAATTTCGATTTAATTGGATATTTAGATGCAGATTTTGCAGGATGTTCACTTGATAGAAAAAGTACTTCAGGTTTTGCTACGTTTGTTGGACTATACATAATTTCATGGGGGTCTAAGGAACAAAATTCAGTCGCCTTATCCACGGCAGAAGCTGAATATATTACTGCCGCTCTGGTATGTTCTCAACTCTTATGGCTAAAGCAACAACTATCTGATTACGAGTTGAACATTGGTTGCATTCCTATTTTTTGTGATAACACTAGTGCGATTCCGCTCAACGTTCCCGTACCAAACACATTGACATTAGGCACCATTTTCTAAAAGACCATGTAGAAAAGGGAAACATTATATTAGAATTTTGTAGTACGGAAAAACAATGGGCAGATATTTTGATGAAAGCATTAGCTAGAGAACGTTTTGAGACTTTACGGTTGGAAATTGGTTTAATCGGTAGCACCGGACTCATTATTTTATTTCCATCTCTATGACTGACTAAAATTAGACGAGATTGTACAATTGTGTCCGTATAATAGTTGTGAAAATATATTGATAAGTGCATATTATTTTTCAAGATCTTTATTATATTTGATTTGTCACTTATATTGCTTATAATATCACACTTTCCATTTTTTGACAAATGATATATTTTCACAATATTAAACCTTATGCACCTTTCCTTATTTTTTTTTTTTTTAAAACAAAAAAAAAGAGAAAGAATAAAATCTTACCATATCTACCCGCCGACCCCACTATTGACTTACCTTCTTCCATAACTTTTCCCAAAACCCAACCCTATGTTTACTACCCTCCAATCACAATCATCACCGTAATTAATACACTCAACCAAAACCTTCATGTTCATCTTTCTTAAACCACCATAACCAAAACCTTCACCATGTCTTCTAGACCTACCACCCGATCGTCTCCTCGCCAAGCCTGCTGTCCTACAACAACCAATTCACCCCCACCCGCCACTAATCCGTCATCTATTCAATCAAAGCGCACTGTGCCAGAGCAAGGGGAAGGGAGTTTAGATTGAAAAAGAAGGAAATTGGACAAAGGGAAAACAAAAGTTGGAGGAGGCGAAGATTCTGAAACTGTTGACAATAAGCAGAGGTAGTCATCCGTGACGGAGTCAGGAGGACACTGTTTCGAACGGCTTTGGTACATGCAACACTTACGGGGTTGGACAAACTCCGTCTCACAAAGGTTGAAAGGACGAAAATTAACAGAGTTGCAGGGTATTCAATCCATGGCAGTCGTTATTATCCGTCATCTTGGCATAATCAAGCAGAAGCATTCCACTTCTTTGATGAATTTTTGCGGTTTCAGGGACGAAATCTCATAAGCCGGTTCTCAGGACCGATTTACCATATTGAGGTTATTCAGTTCTTCGCCATTGTCTCGGTCCATGACGGTGGTTTGCATGCTGTGATTAATGGTGCGGATATTAATGTCACACTCGCGGATTTTTGTTCCGCATTCTCGGTTTCTGATGAAGAAATTGAAGTTAACCCTAGTAAAAAATGGGGCTCCATATCGGATTCGGAGAAACTTGAAATCAAGTAAATGTTCGCGCCATCTTCCGTCGTGAAAAATGTCATATTGGTCAGCACCTTCTCTCCTAAGATCAAATTTTTCTTTAACTTTTTAAGGAACACTGTGGTTCCGAAGAAGGGTGGCCGTGACAAGGCTTCAAGCTACGAACTCTAGATCGTTTGTGCTTGGATAGAGGGAAAAAATGTAAGCCTTCCAAAGATTGTTTTTAATCGTATCATGCAAACAAGCTTTATTGTGACCTGTGAAAAATTCGCCACCACCATTGATTTACCTTACGGGATGTGGCATTCTCGGCTTATGGAACTAAAACGGGTTGTTGACTTGTCGAGATACGGAGTGTTGGGGAAGGATGCCATGAGTGATAAGAATTTGAAAATAATGAATGTTGTGATTGATGGTCCGGATTTGGTATTTGGATCTAAGGGCATTGCAGTTCAAAACTCGGCTGTGGATTCGGTCGCTAGTGAATTGTGCGCTAAGTTGGGCTTGTTTATGACGAATACTCAAGTAATATTTGAGACACAAGCCTCTGTTTTGGCTAATGTGGTCTCTGGTCTTGGGGTGTCTGCAAAGTCAGTAGGGGTTCCAATGGCAGAAATGAAAGGGTGGATGCAGAGGGTCGATAGGAGGCTGCTGGATATGGAACGGACCATGGCTGAACTCCGTCAGGATATGGTTCGTCATGGTGACCGTCTTAGCTTTCTTGTGACTCAGGGTGGTTCTCTAATGAAAGAAGACGGATTGCTAAGGGAAGACATGAATACGATTTATGAGGAGATTAAGGCGCTTTCCTTGAAAGTGCTGATCTTTGATTCGTGTCTTCTTGCTCAGGCTAATCACGTCCGTCAATGCTTTGATCGTCTACACACCCTTGAGTTTCGTACCCGTCCTGATTGGGTTAACCCCAATGATATCCGTCATCATTGAACTCATTTCTTCTTACTTCTTGCCTTGTTTTCTTTGAAACTTTATTATGTTATTCGGCCCATTTTGGCATCAAACATAAATCGGCCCAGTTGGCTTGTGATGTATTCGGACCTTTGGCATACATTTACACTTTTCTTTTGTGTGTGATACTATGACTTTGTCATTGACATATGCATTTATCGTTTTGTCTTGTTGTTAATATGGTGCTTGTAGGTTTATTTTTCTTCTGTTATATTATTCTGGTTGTTTTATATGTGTTCTCGTCTCTTCGATGATGTCAAGAGGAGGAAGACATATTTGACTTTAGATTGAGTGCAAAAGATTGCTCCTTGTCATGACCTTTAGTCTCTGAAGGTCCTTAGGTGCTATGCTTTTTTTAGAATTGAAAACTCGTGTCTTTTGTATTACGATATTTTATTGTTTTGTTGAGGGGGAATCTACATTAGTTATTTATAATATATTAGATACTTGCCGTCAGCAAAAAGGGGGAATATGTTGGACCATATTGAATTTTAAGTTTTCACTTATATATGGTCGTATGTTTTGATGATGTCAAAGTATTTGATATGCGTAATGGGTGTTGACATGTTATAGAGCTTTAGTTCAAGTTCCATGAAGAATGTGGTTCGAGTTATAGTAATGTATAGTAATGTAGACTATAACATTGCGAGTCAACGCTCTACTTCTCAAAGACGAAGAATGGAAGTTACAAGTGTTTCTTATATAACTTCACAAGAACAAGCATTAGTTCTTAAATACACGCAAAGTTGATCCAATGCATTCAAGATGTACAAAGATGATCAAGTATTATTTAAAAGAATAAAGATGCAAGATGCAAGATTCCTAATTGAAGATTGAAGTGAAGATTATAGTTTAGGAGTCTTGCCTACAATGGTATATTTTAAACAAATTTAGCATAGTAGAGTTATAATAGTTTTGGTTATAACTTTACTAGCTTACTCTAAAGTTATAAGTCATTTAATTATAACTTTGGGGCTGCAATATATTAAAGGCACAGGTAATATTTCGTAAAATTATTTTAGATAATTCTTACCTAAATTGAGTCCTTAATATGCACGATTGATCTACGTGTACTTAAATTGAGTTAATTTTAGAAGCTTGACATGTCTTAATAAGTAGTAAGACAACTAATGAGTTGTTATACTATGGAGGCTTCTCAAGTAAAACACTAAAACCCTAATCATATGTTAAACCTAATTTCAACTAGGGTTTGCTAATGGTTTGAGCAAGTTTAATGGATCTTGTTCTAGATTAGCCCACAAGTTGATCTAAGAGAGCCTACAAGCTAGGGTTTAGTAATTTCGAAACCCTAAGGCGTTGCGAGTCTATTCTTGACGGCACACTAGGGTTTAGCCAACGGTTTTTTGTATAAATATATTAACATATAATTTCATGATTGACTTTTTGGACAATAAGAGAAATCGTGCTAATTAAGTATATCATTTTTTAGTATTGTTCTGAAATCATTTGAAAGTTTTCATAAGTCGTGCCTTGTATTGCAATTTGTTTTAAAACATTACGTTATAAGATAATAGTATTGAATTAGTTCTTATTCGTTCAATAAGAGAACAATCAATTACTTTCTTATTTAAACGTAAGAGAGTCGAGTATTTAGATATACTCAAGCGAGTTACAACTAAAGTCGGTTGTACGAGTGGATTGATAATTTTGTAATTCGTAGGAAGGTACTATAGTTATTAATCGAGAATAGTGGACGTAGGTTTCGACTTGTGAAACTGAACCACTTCAAAAATCCGTGTGTCTCTTTGCTTTTAGTTTTGCCTGTTTAATCTTACGTTCACATAATTTGTCAATTAGTTAGGTTTAGTCTGTAAACCCTAACTTGTTGATCTGTCAAATATTTTAGCAACTTTGAAAAAGCTTAACATACTCAATTCAAGACTCTTCACAAACCTAAGTCTATATTATGTTAGTCGTTAGTCTCCGTCACGTTCATTCACTTTCGTGTCAGTCCGTCAGCCTGCGTCAACTAGCCTGAATCATTTTCAGTCTGTCAGTCTACGTCTGTGTGAGTCTCTGTCGTGTCAACCATGCATCTAGAGCATATTAAATATGCACAACACACTGCAAATGACAAATTTTGACTTTTAATAAGTTTTAAACACAGACAATCTTTCAAAACCTTTATATTTTCTTGCGCAAGGTCTTCATGATAATTGATCACACGCTAATTGCTTACATGCTAATTGCTTATGTATTCCTATGTTTTGCGAATTTGTGTGGCTATTAACCATGCAGATAGCTGTCGGAAGCAAAGCTCGCTCCAACTGGGGGATTTGCCAAGCCTTCATTCCCCCCAGCGGATATATTTCAAGACAGTTCTCATCAAAAGCATCATATTATATTTCCCCAACAAGACAAAGACAAAGACAAATTCAGCAAAGACAAGTCAACAAATGTTTCCCTGTGGAGTTTGGCAGTAAAAGCCTTATTCTTTTTCCTCGTGGAGTTCGGAAGTAAAAGCCTTATTTTTCCCTGTGGAGTTCGGCAATAAAAGCCTTATTCTTGTTCCTTGTGGAGTTCGGCAGTAAAAGCCTTATTCTTTTTCCCTGTGAAGTTCGGCAGTAAAAGTCTTATGTTTCCCCACGGAGTTCATCCAAGATGTTGTCCCCCATAAGTTCCCAAACTAGAATCTACCCCCTAGGTTCTCATGCCTAAACCACGCAGTTTAGCCACTAGGAATTCCCAAATCCCCGAGCTCTTATGCCCAGATCACAATATAATCTACCTTTTGGTTCTTATACCTACATTTTTGTTCTCATACACCAACATTCCCTAGGTTCATAAACCCGTAAACCCTTTTGAGGTTCTCACACCATTAATCTTTTGGTTCCTACACCCTAATTGCTTCTAGTTCATATGCCATTAGTCTTTTGGTTCCTACACCATGTTAGTTTCTTTGGTTCATATACCCCAGCTTTAGGTTCGTATACCTGCTAATAAAGTTTATATACTTCTTTTGGATCCCAATCCCTTAGAGTTACTAAACTCCAAACCTCGGTTACCCTTAAAGTTGAACATACATTTAGCCTCCCTTTCGTTGGTGTTTTTCCCTTAGGGCCCATACCCTAAGCATAACTCCTTATATCCTTTAGGTTTTACCCTCAGCTCCCATGCACCTCTGGAAACATCTCAGAAAAGAGGTCTCAGGAATGGTTTCTTCTTATGGCTGGCGAGCTTCCTTACGTAGTCTAGTGGACTTTAAACAACCCTTCCCGATAGTCGACAGACTCTAAACTGTTCCGGACGACAGGTCCTTGGCTTAGTCCCCTTCAGTCGGCTCGCGTCGCCATTGTCTTCAGTTTGTAATCTTCGATTGACCTGAGGGATATACTTTGACTTTCAACTTGTCCAAGCCTTAGTCTAAGTGGGGGCTCTGTAGACACCTCGTTCTGCACTCTCGCAAGGCACCCAGTGATGATTGGGCCGCGTGTTTAATATATGGTACGAGTTTATGACATTTAATAAATATGTCGTCAAGTGGTAGCTCAAACAATTGTGTCAACCCCTTGTTCGTCATCTACGCGCCGATACGGTCGTTTTGACAGTAATTAGAGTCCGTTTGGAGTCCGGGTCAAAAAATCGTCTTTATTTTATGAACCCGTTCCGGAGGTTTCTAGGATGCCATCGCCAAACAATATATTTTAATACTAAATATATCGTCCAAATATCGTACCTTGCGGAATAAGGAAGCCGTTGCCTTCCTATTTCCATAATCTAATCGCAAAGATCTTGCGTGCTTAATAGGATACAACCGTGGAAATGACGCAGCAGGGGCTGAGCCTCTTCCAAAGGACGCAGCTTAGGCTGCGCCTCTCCCCCAGGCAGTTTCCAGACTTCTAAAACCCTACCTCGTGATTAGTATAAATAGAAGCCTTACTTCATACCTCGTACTTAGGGATGGCA
>JAOWBH010179168.1:0-10147 GCA_028566215.1 Silene coronaria
CTTTCGAACTGCGACCGGACCTGAAGTGAACGGCAATTAAGTCCTCAAGAACAAGGTTTATAGGATAAACTATTACCATATCATGTCAAAGAGGGGTGCTTTATCCTATACTGTATCATTTCAAACGGAATAGCTTTATGATGGAGCATATATTCATATGATTAATTTTAGCGTAGAGAACAAAATTCAAATTCCTTATGGGAGTGTTATTCTTTGTCTCAGTTGCTTGCCTTCTGATTTGGAGGGAGCAGTTCGACAATCAAGTCAAGCCGGTGCATCGTTTGTTAATGCTGGAGGAATGAGAGCCATAGTATGTGATCCTCTGAAAAAACATTGCTAAGATTTTATTCTATTTTCACATTGTAATACGTTATTCCTTTGTAAAGTATGATGATTGTATAGAAAAATACTCTCCTCGTGGACAACATAAGAGTTTGCAGCTAAACAAACCTAAAACGTGTTAAAGGTGTTGCTATGTTGTTTAGACCGACAACTGATGACCATTGGCTTTGTCCATTATTTCATCTCAACCTTAGCTTATGATTTTTGGTGTAAAGGGAGAAGCATGAGCAGTTTTTATACTGACAAGTTTCGAACCTAGATCATGAGTACTACCTTGCAATGACATTAGTGGCTAATTAAGCTAACATGTGCTTAGCTTAGCCTAGTGAAATTAAGAACGTGGCATGAGATCATACATTAGCTTGGCCTAGTGAAATTCTGAATGTGCCATGAGATTATTATTTTACCTTTTGCAGTTCATTTCTATCTGAAATCATTTTGCATATTCGTATGTGCTTAACTTCAGATAGAGATAATTACACCAGGTAAGATTAAATAATCTCATGAGAAACTCGCGATTTTGCTAGGGTAAGATGAATTATTAACGGTTTTTCCACATTTTGTGGTTTCCGACTCACCACTTAAATAAGGATTTTCTTTTAAGTCTTTGCCCTTGTTGAACAGGTTGAGCTTCTGATACCTCAGTTGCAGTTTTTGGATGACGAAGGTGCACAAGCTGAGCTGTGGGAACTATCAAGGGTTTTCATAGATACTCTGATTGAAGAAACAGGATGTCAGGTTTGTTAAATTTTTTGGTTGATTATTGAGAGAAATTACTAATTTATCTGAACATTCAAAATGATATTGGATGTCAGCCTTAATGAAAGAGATATTGTGGAAATTACGACAGCTCTCTGCTGGCATTATTCCACACTAGAGTGATCTTGCTGTAGGCTTTGACCAGTTCTCTGCCGGCAAACAATTCTTATCAAACCAAGTCTATTTCATAATCCTCCATGTGTTCTACATAACCAAACCTTCCAATTTGCATTAACAGAGAGTGAAAGCTATCTTTCCAGATACAGGGGCTGCCGCACTCTTAAAGTATAAATGGAAAGATGCTGCTTTTGGATTTTCTAGGTATTGGTCTTTGTACATATGTGGTTCCTGGGTGCAATTTTCATTAAGGGTCATCCAAGAACAGTATATTTGTGATTGTAAGAGGTTTAACACAAGGTAAGGTTGCATATATCCGATCCGCAGTTACCTCGTGACAGGTTGAACTTGGGAGCCTTTGTTTCACTGGGCAATGTCGTCGTTTTTGTTGATGTGCTTCCAAGATAAAGATGGTCTTGTAGAAATCTCTCCTGATTTCTGAATTGTTTAAGGTCTCTGATACTGGTCTTCTTTTGTCAATGCAAAATGATAGTCACTTAGCTGTTCTTCTTACTTGCAGCTTAAGTGATAGGAAGCCTGTCGAAGATGAAGATGAGATTGTGGTCATGGTTGTTCCTGATTTTCAGATGTTGAAATATGTGCAGAAAATTTCTTCTCTTCTTTCAGATGATCCGGTGTGCATCTATCTTGGCTTCCTTAGTTTCGTACTTAAATCACAATAATAAGTTATACCAGTAGCAAAAACAGTAGGCATTCCAGAAGTAGGTGCTTCTCTGTCATGACAACACTCATAATTCTGTCAGCCAAGGCCTCTCATCATGTGGAATCCGCGTCTAATTAGTGAAGAAGTTGGAGTTGGTGTCAACGTTCGAAAGTTAAAACGCTACTTTTTGAGGTAATTTTGTTCCTTTCCATTGAAAACAAGAGCTCGTATTTATCCACCTTTTTGACCAAAGTTGGTAACTATAAGTTCTAACAATAATTGCAGTCACAAAACCATGCTAAGTTAACTTACAGAGTTACAGTTTAGCTCTATATTTCTTACGATTTCCTGTAATATACTTTGGCACCCTCCCTCCATGCACTTCCTATTTTTCTTTTTTTGGCTTAAAAATTAAGGAGTGTACTGTTGTTGAATGATGTGGGATCACCAATCACCAATCACCAATCACCAATCACACAAAAATTGAAAGCTTCCAAGTGAGTTTTATTCACGGACACCTCAAAATGAAGACCAAGAAGGTTCTTCTTGGACAGAGCGATTATGATATACTTTAACCCGTAAAGACATGTACAGAACTAATTGCTGGCAGCAACACTTATTTTATTGATAATGCACTTACACAATGAGAAGGAAAAACCGATGTATGTTTTCCACTCGTAGGGTGAGGGTCGTATTTGCAAGTTACTAATGTATATCTAACTTTTTATGCAGCACGTTTTCCGTGGTGTATTCAATGAGACCTTTGGCTGCTGGTGCGGTGTTCAGGTGTTATCCTGGGTAAGTACTGTGTCCTTGTATTTTTGCAAGGCATCATCTCTAAGTTGGGGATTTCGCAATTGCAGATGAACCTAACGCTTAATTTTAGGAAACGTTTGTGTTGGATTTCGTAGCCTATACCTTAATTTATGCCTTTAGGTATCCGTTGCTATGTTAACTCAAGACACTTGACTTTGGTTGCGCGTCACATGTCCATCACTCTTGAAATTCTGACATGACATGACACTTCGACTTTTACACTTCATTTAGGCCACAACATGGAGCCTTCGACTATTAATCCTGCTTTTAACAGGTTTTTAAACCCGGTGTCACTTTCTCCTTCGGTCTTATTTGATACGAGTAGAAGTTAATATGGAGAGAAGTATTATGTGAAAGTAAACAACAGTTGACTTGTGGTTCCTACAGGTTTGACAAACTCACATATTTGTTCTCTTTCAAATCAACAGATTATGGAAGGTTTTCTACGATGACAAGGAAAGGAGAGGCAGATATCTTCTCGCTAAGGAGTTAATCAGTCGTCCTGATTCAGAAGAACTAGAGGTTAGTTTCTGCATATAATCTTTACTATATTTGCTGAAAGTAATACAATGCAGTAACATCATGGAGTAATACAATATTTCCGGATCCTGCAGAAGTCTGTGATGACCTTGGAAGCTAACAATATCACTTGTTATGATCACCACAATAAATATTGGTCTTTAGTTTTACCGGTGGATACGATATCTACTTGTTGAGCATGCTATTATAAATCGTTTTCAATATAATCCATTTTCCCAACCAGATCTCAGTCGTTATGCCATACATGTGGGTGATGTGACCATAAAAACAGCATACGCAAAATTCATAATGTATTCGTTGTAAGTTTAACCTTATAAAGAGGTGTTTTTTGCTTAACGATGAATGCTGTATCTATTGCAGTATATTTTCGGAGATGTGCAAGAGAAATCAGAAGAGGGGCCATCTTTACTTGCTAGAGCAGCTGGCATGTTCTCCTCTATCAATCGGTTTATGAAAGCTTTATAAACATAAACATCCAGCATCAACTATTAAGGCATGTATGTGTATCAAACGTCACAAACTGAAGATTACAGTGTTAAAAAAAAAAAAAAAAAAAAAAACTTGCACACCCACTCAGTACAGTAATAGATGAGTTATTCTTTTTAATTCCAAGAATCAGTAAATGAAATGGTCAGAGGGGAAAACATCTCATCTGCATGCAGAGAAACAGAACTTGGCACATCTGTGATTTGCATCTGTGATACTCCAACTCAGCTGCAATCGTTGGAACGCTTGAATGTGTCGCGTGTGGAAATCATGTTTTTGGTTTGAAAAGAAGCATCAGTTGTGCTTATACATGACAAGCATCCAAAGAGGAGTCGAAGCAACATCTAGTTAGAGTGAAATCCATTGAAGATTTTAGCTTGATGCTAATCAGGGTCTTCCTTTTGCTTAATATCAGACGCTATCTATCTCAAGTACTTAATTCAACTGCCAGACTTACAATGTCGCCTCCTACAATCATACAGTCTCCTCAACTTGCTTCTTCTCTTCATTCTGACCAATGTAGTGCAGAATAAACCTCTTGTCTGGTTTGTATCCTTCGGCTTCCATTTGAATAAACAACTCCTCAAGTACACCATAAATGGCCTCGACTTGAGGATGCATTTGATCATACACAACAAAGCTATGAACCTTCTTTTCAATTTCTATCCAACTTATGCCAGTTACCTTTGGTGACCCCGCCTCCTTCATTCTCTTGATTGTTCTTGCTCTGTCGCTCCATTTTCCTTCAGCTGAATAAATATTTGCCAACTGTACATAAGGAGTAGGGTTATCTGGTTCCAGCAGAAGCAACTGTTCCGCAGCATATTTTCCAAGCTCGGAATTACCACGAATAGCACATGCACCGAGTAAGGCTTGCCAAACCAAGATTCCAGGCTTCACCGGTAACTTGTCCACAAAATTTAAAGCTTCACTAAGAAGTCCTGCTCTGCCTAACATATCAACAACACATGCGTAATGTTCCATCCGAGGATTGATGTGATGAACTTTGCTCATCGATTCAAAGAACTCCATGCCTTTATCGATGACACCCATATGGCTGCAAGCATGGAGCAACGATATGAATGTAACGTCTGTAGGCTCTACTCCTTCCGATAACATTTCCTCAAAATAGTGAATGGCTTTTAATCCATCACCATGACGAGCATATGCTGCTATGATGGAATTCCAGGAGACTGAGTTTCTCTGAGGCATTCGTTCAAAAACTTTTGTCGACTCCCCCAGATTACCACATTTGGAGTACATGTTAATAAGTCCATTGCTTACAAAAGGGTTAGTGCCAAATCTCTTTTTAAAGACTAATGAATGAATCTGTTGGCCAAAAGCCAAAGAAGTGTCAGAACCAAAAACTCCAAGAATGGCGGAGACCATGTTCGGATCAACATCAATCCCAGACCTCATCATTTTGAGAAAAACTTGAATGGCCTCTTCTTCAAGACCATTTTGAGCAAAACCCACAAGTATAATAGTCAATGAAACCCCATCAAGCTTGTCAGCAGTGTAAAATATCTCCAGTGCATCTTTCATGCTTTGACATTTTGAATACATGTCCATTAATGCACTCTCAATACGCAGTTCAGAATGAAATCCAAGTTTCCACACTAGACCATGTATTTGCTTCCCTTCTGGTAGAGCCTGCAGTCCCGAACAAGCTGACAGCAAGCTTGAAAAAGTCCTTGAATTAGCGTCCACCAAGGCACCGCGCATCTCCTTGAAAACCTGCAAACTGTTTTCATACAACCCATTCTGCACAAACCCTGAAATCGCAGCAGTCCAAGTAACAACATTCCTGACACCCATCTCATCGAAAACCCTTTTCGAAAAGCCAGAACACCCACATTTAAAATACGAAGTAATCAAAGCATTTCCAACAGTCATCTCGCTTCCATACCCGCTCGAAATAACCAACCCATGAACCATTTCGCTAACTCTAACAAAACTCCTCCCATCACAAGCCGATAAAACAGTCGTAAAACTAGCCTGATCAAGCTCACAAACACCCAACTCGACCATTTCCTTAAAATACCCAAACCCTACAGCAAACTCCCTATTACTCAAAAACCCGGAAACTACAGAATTCCAAGACACAGTATCCCTGACAGGCATTTCATCAAACACCTTGACTGCGTCCCGCAACGCCCGACATTTTACATACATACCCAGTAGGGAATTCCAAACAATGATGCAAGTTTTGGGGTCAATGTGGGTAGTAGGGTCATAAAGAGGGTAGTTTTTGATGATTGAAGCATGCAGAGACGAACCGAGACGAATGTTACCTTCTCTTCCATACTTGGAGAGAAGGCAAATTAAGTTTACATGGTTGAGATGGAATGAAGCTGGGTTGTAATGTGTAAAATTGAGTGAAAAAGTTGTGAAAGTTTTGAGGAAAGGAGGGAAGAAAGAGTCGAGTTTGTAAGACGACCATCTGGGTTTCATCAATGTACATGTCAACATGTGCTAGTCCACACTCCACACTAGCTTCGCCTTGGCTAAACTACGTAACAAACGGTTTTTCTAACGAGTCTCCAGAGGGTACACGTTAAATAAGCCTGTCCGTATCAATTAATACCGGATGTTGTGATGTTGTTTGAGCAATCCTGCCTATCCTGGGTTAAATTCTAAATTAAGTTGTGCAAAACGTACTGTTTGGCCGCTAACCTTATCAATGAGACGATGACCAATGTCCGTATATTAAAACAGTGTACATTGTCGTATCCGTATATTAAAACCGTGAATCATAAGTATATTTTTGCTCACCCTTAGATGATGGATGAACAATACAACATATTATTCTAGACAAATCCCGTGATTTTCACCGACATACAAACTAGTTGGGTATACAACAAAATGCTATGTACATAAATTAATTAATTTATTTAAAGCCGTCCTATACTATAGAGCGGATATAGATACAACATGAATACGAACAGAGATTGAGAAACAGCCCAAAAATCAGGTAATGAGTTGTAAGTAGAAGTCGTACAACTGGTATTGGTCTGGGAGAGCCAGAGCCTTAACACAATCCCTAAGCAAGCACCTGTTAGACCATTCAATGATATTAGGGCAGAACTCTTGAGCTTTGAAGTTTCCGAAGATCTCGAAAGCGTAAAGCCAAAGGTAGAATGGGATGAACGCAACATCAACAAACCCAAATGTATCTCCACCAAAGTAGATGTTATCTCCAAGTTGTTGCTCCATTGCTTTCAAGCCTTCAATCAGTTCTTTCTTTGCCTCTTCTTGCTCTGCTCCCTTTTTTTTCATAACTCTAGTTGCGCTTTCAAATAACTGCTCCATATATATATATGCTTTGTAATTAGTAATAGGGTATAAATATAAATATAATAATTGTACTTCAACCATCATCTTTAAGGCTACGGTTGCGATGATTTATCTAACAATCAATTCATATTCATATTGTTTTTAATCAAAGTCATTAACTCATAACTTACTATGTATGTTTATTTATTATTGTATTTTTTGTTATTTTACATAAACTTTGCTTAACCGATCTATTTAGACACATATCGATCATGAGTCATGACGACCATTTAAAAACAATAAAAGAAAACGATACCTTGGCGTCAATATAGTCCGCCCAAAAACGAGCCTGAGCTCTTTGGTAGGGATGAGAAGGCAACAAGAGATTGTTGCTATTCCAAACCTCGTCAATATACTCAACGACATTAAGCGACTCACAAACGGGGTTGTTATTGTGAATAAGAACCGGGATTTTCTTATGAACCGGGTTCATTTGAAGGAGCAACTCGGACTTGTTGTTTAAGTCTTGTTCTTTATATTCGTATGTCACACCTTTCTCAGCTAAAGCCAATCTTGCCCTCATACCGAAAGGACTTGCCCAAAAGTCCAACAACACAACTTCACTTGCCATTTTAGTTTTATCAGAGTAGATTGATTGTTCTAATTGATTTGGGTTTGTTTGTACAAGGTTTTTATTCTACCTATTATATACATATAGATTTTTTAAAGCAAAATTGCAAATCAAGGCGATATGATTGGCGTGAAGAAAGTCGTTCGTAGTGTGCTTAGACGCCATAGAGTAATTTCCTTTTTCCATTTTTTAAGTCAATATATGTGCTTTTCTTTAAGACCAAAAATAAAGAATGCATGTAAGTGATGTAACCAGACTTGACAACAAATATCAAATAGAAAAAGTCTCCACCAACGTACCGTTCTCATCCGCAAGGATGATATAGGTTGATTTTCGATCAACCTAACTTCTTTACCTTATCAAAAAAAAAAATGCACGTCGCATTCTCATATCATCTTGAAAACCTGCAAGCTATTTTCATACAACCCAATAGAAGTGGCAATCGGGTTACTCGAGTCGGGGTCGGGTCATATCGAATTTGGGTTATGTTGGCGGTTACAGTTTTTGTCGGGTCATCTTCGGGCCAGGTCATCAGTGGATGACAAATCGGTCAAGTCGTTAGTGGCTTCGCATCAGATTATCAGTATATATTTTAGTTTATGTATTTAGTTTTTGATGGGATATATTTATGTTTAGACAATCGTACATGTATTAATTGTATTTTAAGTGAAAATAATTAAGATAAATGTCAATTTGGTCTTATTTACACAATTATTAAACCAGTTCATTATCGGGTCATCCGTCTGGTTGAATCAATATCGGGTCAGGTCGGGTAGGTTTAGGTCAGGATCGGATTAGAAAAAATAAGACTATTATCTGTTATCGGACTAGCCTCGGGTCGGGTCAGGTCGGTTTCGATTCTCTAATTTTCAGCTATCAGGTCGGGTAAGTTTTTGATACGAATATCATTTAGAGAACGATTTTTTGAAATAATGTTCAAAAATAAAATATTTGTCGTTTTGGGTTGGTTTTGAAAATATTTGTCAAAATGTTGTCCACGTAGGCTCGGGTTTGCGAACACTGTAGCAGAGCTGAAACACGCCATACGTAATGGCGTGTTTAGGGTTAGTATAGGGGTGTAATTTTACAGGAGGTATTCAATTATTGAGGAGTAAGACACACCATTACGTATGACGGGTTATTGGCCAAAGACATGCCATACGTAATATCGTGTTTGAAGTTAGTAGAGGAGTAAAATTTGGCAGAAACTTTTGAAATATAGAGGAGTAATACACGCCATTACGAATGGCGTGTTTGGAGCTAGAAACACGCCATTACGTATGGCGTATTTAGTCAGTGTTATTTTTAATAAAACAATTGAGTTTCTTTTGCCACAATCACAAACCATCCCTCATCTCTCCTCACAAACACCCCCTAAGTGCGACTCAACCACCTCACCTCGCTCATCTTACCTCACACCTCCCTCTTCTCCGGCGCATCTCTGGCACCTACCCGGCTAGTGTTGATCTCTTGATATGTCCTAATTTTGTGACGTTTTGGCCTCCTCCCCCGAGTCGTTTTTGTCTATCTTTGTGTCGATCTTGCCATTTCAGGTGGTTTTTGGGCCAAAGCGGCCTAACCATGCGACACGAGGCATAACATGACGAACAAGGGAAGAAGATGAGGGAATGAGCCCAATGTACCAGGAACCCACAGGCCGGCGCCCGGCCCACCAGCTGGTGCTCACCTCCACATTATTTTGGCCAAAATTAAGATGTATGTGGCGCCGGTACCCAGGAAATGAGGATATCCCCCTACACTTATGCGAATTTTGAATAGGAAGAATGCACCCAGAACCGGTAGGCCGGCGGCTGGCCCACCGGCGCGGGAAACAAAAGCTTGTGCGAAGACCTGTACTGGAGACCTCGGAGCCGGCATGAGCACCGGCAGCCGGGCCCCCGGCTGGGAGTGCATACTCCGTATTTAGCTTTCTTCTCTCATTTTTCTTTAATCTTAGGTTTAATTACTCTTTAATTAGCTTGAATTTACCTTTGTTGGAATTGGCTACTTGATATATTTGGGTTGTACGAAAGATTTGAAGAGATTCTTATCCTAATCAATTCATTGTTCATCTTTGTTGCTATAATTCCTATCTTCTTTTGTTTCTTAAAGCTTTGTTTTTCCATTAAGTTATCATTTACATACTATTGTAAACCATAAAAATTCATACCTGCAATAGTAAATAAAGAGGAACAAAAATAATACAGAAACAAGAATTTTATTTATCATCGAAAGATTGAGGGTTACAATTTCCGTGACTCTCTTGATTCCATTCTAAGGCTAGGGTTTTGATAGTGACTACGAGGGTCTTATCGACATAATCTCGTAGGGAGATGATGAGGTCTTTTGTGACTTATTCCATTTACCTACAATTTGGTAGTAAGATGATGGCGTCGTTTGACTTATTCCATATGCTCCTCTCTTAACCCTAGAGGCTAGATCTGCATTTATAGTAGTTGTGATGGCTTGAAGGGCAAGGTAAATATTCTAAAATATCTAAGATATTATCACAATAT
>JAOWBH010179189.1:0-10147 GCA_028566215.1 Silene coronaria
AAATAAATTAATATTAAATTAAAATAGATTAAAATATTACTTTTAAAATATAATAAAGGTCTTCAAACTTACGGGGTAACCACATTTTTACGAAAATAGTTTTAAATGTAATTAATCTAAATATAATCGTTTATTTAAAACTCAAAAAGTTCGGGGTGTTACAGGGACGCTACTTTCAACCCTAGTCAAGAATTTGCAAGCCATAAGAAGGAAGCACTCTACCAAGTGCAAGTGAGTACTAGGCCAAGTACCTAACACTTGACCGAGTGGACCAAGGCACTCGACCAAGTGGGCTAAATTCAAGAAATCTTGAAAGTTTCTAGAAAAGGAGCACTCGACCGAGTGGACTCAGTCACTCGACCGAGTGCCAATTCTGGGCTGAGATTTTCGCGAAAATTAAACTTCTTATCAACTCTTACCTCCTTTATTCCTTGACCATTCTTCATAACTCTAGAACAAAAATATTTCTAGAAAAATTACAAAAACTCCATTGTTGTACATCTTGGGTGAATTTAAGTATTTTACATCCTTCCCTCTTCCTAATCTCCACTAATTAAGTAAAGTAAGTGACTTTCTCTTTCCTCTTGTTTTTCTCCAATTTGGTTTTTTTATTTAAATCTACTCTAATTTAACCAACTTTCACCAATTATTTGCATGTTTATGTTCAATTTAAGTTAGTAATCGACCTTCTACACCATTATTGATGCTAGACGTACAAATTACATGCTGAATTTTTGCCCAAATTGGCTTAACTCAAAAATTAGGGTTCTTGAGGTAAAAGTTTTGATTTTTATGCTTAAAACTTAGCTTAATCGTTCTAAAAAACTCCAAACTTTGTTAGTAATGCTGAGTTTTGTCTCACATTTGAAATCTTATCTTAAAATTCACCCAAAATTTTCAAAATTAGTGATATTCATGCTTAAAATTTGATTTCATGTTAAAACTTAGTCTAATTGTTCCATAAGACTACAATCTTTATTAACAATGATTTTTATGGTTTTAAATTGAAGATTACAACTTGAGATTTCCTCAATCTTTTTAAAAATTCTCATTTTTTTATGTGCAAAGTTTGATTTTAGTACGTACAACATGGTTTAATTGCTTTATAGAGGTGTAAAACATGATTAATAATGCCTTGCGTTATCAAAAATTTAAAAAGATTTTTTGTCAAAATTGACCTCCATTTTCGAAATTCATGGTATACATGACTGGAATTTTGATTTTATATTTAAGGTGCAACTTAGTTGCTTCATGGTGCTTAAGTCTTTGATAATGCATTGTATAGTTTTAGCTCAAAAATTTTGTCTTAAAATCGCCTCAAAATTTCGTAACATAGGATAAATTATACCAAAAAATTTGATTTTTCATACTCCATTCTTGAGTTCATTATGTCAAAAGTTTTAATGACAACTAGAAATGTTACATACTGCCTTGAGTTGGGAGCAAAATGTTGAATAACCTCACTAGAATTTCACTTTTTCAGAAGAATTTGAAATTTAAATTAGCTTTTGGTTGAATAAGTTGAAGGAAGCTATATCAAGTTTTCTACTCATATTATGATTAGCAGACTAGAAGTGTTGAAGGATTTCCAAATTATTTCATAATTGTCTTACAATTCTCATAATCTATTCGGACCTCTTGTTGCGTGAATCGGTTTTGTAGCATGTCGAGGCCAACAACGACCGCGAGGAACACCCACGCACCATGAAATGTCCAATAACCCGTGGCTCCTCTTATTCCCGAAGCACCGAGTTTCCAAAGTATGATCTTTGAGAGTGAAGTCCAACGTAATGCCTTCATTACCCTTGCCGAGATGCCTACGGTGCCTACTAGATGCGTAGCTACCGGGATCTTAGATAAGATGGGTATAGTAGTGGACGTGCATCACATCTTTGACATACTTGGTCTGATGGGATTGTACACCCGTAGGAAGAAGTGTTATAGGAGTTTGACCTTTTAATTCTCAAGTTCGTTACGCTATGATAAGAATATCGAGAGGGTGACATTTCGGATTAGGAATACCCATTTTAACATGTCTTGTGATGAGTTTGAGGAAGTGATAGAGGTGGCGAAGGAGAGCAAGATTGACTTAGATGAGCCCCCTAAGGGCATGACTGCCATTAGGTACATAGGGTTATACACCGGAGTTGGGGATACCCGAGTGAGTGCGATGTTGGCGAACGATGTAGAGCACCCGGTCTTAAGGATATTCTTTCGCTATATGACCCATTTATTGTTTGGGAGGAACGATGTGAGTAAGGTGAACTCCACAGAAGTTCTACTTTTGAGCTCATACCTTAACCTGTTTCGGGAGGACCCCTTTTACCTTAGTGCGGGTTTCGTCTTGTGTCTTTCTTTTCAAAGAATGACCGTGCCAAAAGGGTGCTACTTAGATTGTGGGGCACTTTTTACCCGGATTGCGGAGAAACTCACAGGATTTAAGCCGAGACCGGAGGATGAACCGATGGAGGATGGAGTGTTCTACTTTAATGAGCCTTATATAAAGAAAATACATTGGCTTAAAGACTTGGGTAAGGACCAATATGCTTGGAGGGTGAAATGAGACCTTTGGATGAAGCTACCCTCAGAGAGCCTTCCCGAAACCGATCATTATGAGGAAGAAGATGAACCCCGCCCTCCACCGCAAACCTATACCATTTCCGAGGAACTCCTCTTTAGTCTTGATGATAAGGGAAGAACTCAATATCCAGCCCCACCGCACCATACCCCGACTATACAAATCCCTTCACTTCCTAGCACCAATGGGTATGTCTTTCAACCGCACACCTTTGACTATAACCTCTAAATAGGGAGCTAACTTATCGTATGAACAATGACCTCGTGATGAAGAGTAACTATGAAGCGGCCATGAGACAAGGAGTGAACTCTCCTCACAACCCTAACTATTGGACCGGACCCAAAAATAATTTGGGTGTCTTTAGTGCCAATGGTGTATGCCCGTTGGATTGGGGGACCACGATTACGGGCATTTGCTTAGTTCATGGACGGGGCCGTAATGCGCGTATGAGGTGGATTCTTTGGTTGCGGGAACCACAACGGCGGAATGGACGAGGCGAACACTTCCGAGATGGCAGCGGATGAAATTGATCAATGATGAGGACGGGGTGTTGGCAAGTTGGTGAAACCACGGTAGTCTCGATCGTGTTAGTTGGTGGACAATGATTTAGAACTAATCTTATTTCTCTAATTTGGATATTTTATTTAGGGTTTTAATTCGAGGCCTCCGGGCCAAAATGATTGTTGTACTCGGAATTTGCGAATGGGGTTGTAAGCGTCATCTGACATTATGGTAAGGTAATGCGTTAGATGAAGTGTAAGAGCCCAATTTGTAGTAGAAACCTTATACTTGTGTCCCACTCGGCCAAGTGCCACATTGCACTCGACCGAGTATTCCCCCTACTCAGCCGAGTGTGGTTCTGCACTCGACCGAGTCACCGCAGCACTCGACCGAGTGCTATGTGGACGCTCTCCTTGTTGCATTCTAAATTGCTCTTTCGTGCTCGGGGCGGAGGTGAATCATTCTTATGATTGACTTCCGTGTAAATGAATATACATGACGGCCTAATCTGTTAATTATGTCTAAATTGAAGTATATTGATAACATGTGAAGCTTTAACTTGTATGGCGATTTTATGTGATGAATGTTTACTATGGATGACCTTGTCTCGTGTAATAAATGTAAGTGTGTCGAATCCGTGGCTATACGAAAATGCGTGTGGTACAATGATGTTGAGAATATGAGGTGGCCTAGTGAGCACAGGAATATGTGCATCGGTGTTATTAATGTATTAGATGTAATACGTGAAGGAAGCGTATGTGTGGAATCGTGACGGGATTTGGCTATGAGTAGGATTTGTCACCTCTCTAATTGTTTTCATAAAGCCTATGTGACTCTACCTTTTTATATGAATACATGGGTATAACAGTGTTGGACCTTGCTAAATGGGTAATGGTACTTTAATAGTGATAATGTTTAGACCTTGTCAACGCAAATGATTAACGGGTTAATGTTATAGAATCGGAATAGCATGAACGATTAGGACCTCCAAACTCGAGTGCGATATTGTTAATTATAGTGGGAATTTGGAAAATTCATGGCGTAAGGATTCATTTTTGTGTAGTGTTTAAGAAACTAAAACTAGAATTTTGGAACAATTGTGGAACTATTTGAATTAATTGAGTGGTAAAGCTAAGAAATCATAATGAGTGCTAGAGAGTTTAACATATTCTTAACCAGTATTTGGATGTTTGAACTTTGGGACGAAGTTCTTTTTTAAGGGGAGTGAATTTAATATTTTGAAAGGTTTAGAAAATAATGTACGGAACAAAGTATGTGAGAAAGTAATGAGAGCTAACAAAAGAGTTTTTGGATGTATATGATGAGTATAAGAGAGAGAGAACGGATAAAGGTATGTGTGTTGGCACGATAAGAGTGACAATAGTGGTAAGAACGTGAGTAGACCTTGTAAGAGATTGCATGAGAGTCTGTAGTCATACTTTGGGATGAGTGTTTGGTAAAGGAAGGAGCGAGGCGAACTTCGAGGACGAAGTTCATTTTTAAGGAGGGAAGATTGTCATACCCATTATTATCAGAACGGTTTAAGGAATCTTGGGATTAGTGAAAGGACCATTAGACTGGATGAGAGGCTAATTGTGAGCTAAGTAGTGAATTGTGTTAGACCGAGTAGAGTGCACTCGCCCGAGTATAGGAAATACTCGACCGATTAAGGTGCACTCGGCCGAGTACGAGCTTTACTTGACCGAGTGGGTTGCACTCGACCGAGTGCTCAGGAACTCGACCGAGTGCTCGGGAACTCGACCGAGTGGACCTGTATCAGAGGCATTTATGTTTTGAAGAAATCTTATTTCCCTAACCCTAAATCCTTTCCTTCTCCTTCTCTAAGCCTTTAAACACCCTCTCTCTCTCTCTCTAAAACATTCCCTAGATTTCTCCCTTTGTGTGAGCACGGATTTGAAGATTGTAAACCTTCCTCTTCCTTCCTTTCACATTGTAAATCTAGATCTCTTCTTTATTTAAACGCTAACTTTTAAGGGTTTTGTGAGTAATGTTAATTAGTAATTATTATGAGTAATAAGGTAGAATATATTGTGATAGTGATTATATGATTTATGTCGGATGTGACGGTTATGTGAGTCGGATTCGAGTTCTTTTCAAATTGATTATGGAGATTGCTAAAATGTAGGATTTTTCCTACTCGGTTTCAATAACATGAGTGTTTGTATCTCTTGAATTGTTGTTAAAATTGGATTATAACATCATATAGAGTAAATGAGTATTTGTTTCCTATCATGATGGGAATTGCATAGAAATATGATGGAGGGTACTTGTTGTTAGTCTCATGTTGATGGTAGAAATGCATTATAACATGTTTATGGTAATCATGATTAATCTCATATGGTTAGTGGAAGGGTAATATGATATGAGTATAAGTAAGGGTTGGTACATGTATTCTTGGCATGTAGCGATTCATGATTCATATGATATTTTCATACTTGGTATATTGTGTTACATGTTATATTACATGTGGTTGTTGGTGGAGATGGGAGGTGGTGGTGGAGTTGTGGTGATATGGTTGTTGAGAAGACATAAGGTGGTTCGGGAGACCGCCATACGCTTGTGTCTCCTATTAGAGTTAGTTTCCCACTCTAATTGGAATGTGCACATTAATGACTTGAGTATAGAGAGAATCGTGTTGGTTCAGGTATCTCATGGGCTCAGTACCACAGGCGCGTCCCGAATACCTTTTCAAAGACCGTGGTTTGGCTGTTAGGTGGCGGTGCTGCAGTGCCGTCATCGGGTTGTGGGTACCGTGGGTGTGTTCCTGGTGCCGGTGTTTTGGTGGTGGAGGAGTAGGGATTGGAGACTTGTGATTGTGCATTTATGTTTGCATTTATATGTGCATCATTGTATCTCATATTCATATTCACGTGTCTTTCATTATGTGTTGTATTATTGAAACTGGCCGTGTGTGGCTATGTGTTAACTGTCACCTTTTTTAAATGGGGTGGCCTGTGTCGACCAATATGATATTTCTGATCATATGGGGAGCAGTTTGATTTATAGGTTTGGATTTGAGACGTTCCGGATTTGGGCTGTGCCACGGATATTGGAGTCAAGTACATAGATACTAGGTAGTTCGCTTAGGCTTTAGTCGAGTTGTACCTTATTATTCTTTTATTGTTGTTCATTTATTTATTTATGTAATTCATTAAACATGA
The DNA here is from genome assembly GCA_028566215.1 of Silene coronaria. Classification (NCBI taxonomy): domain Eukaryota; kingdom Viridiplantae; phylum Streptophyta; class Magnoliopsida; order Caryophyllales; family Caryophyllaceae; genus Silene; species Silene coronaria. The sequence continues at coordinate 6,262 of JAOWBH010179189.1, forward strand.
AGTTTAATAAAATTGTTCTTGATTGGAGTAATGATTCACTACCTCAAGAAACCGAGATGCTAACGTCTTTAATTACCTTGGCTGGGTAACTGGGGTTGTTACACCTGGAGTCTCCTTTTGTGGGACCACCACAAGAGGGATGTGCACATTTATGAACCGGGGAGTATGTGGTCGAGCACGTTCGTCGTGTGACTTGAGTACCACTTGTTGCCATGTGATTTATAGCACGCACTTATGTCCAATTGCATTGTCGTTATTGTGCCATGTGTTTTGTAGCACACTTGATATTATTGTTACCTTGAGATTTGTAGCACGATTGATATTGTCCACTTGACTTAGTGACATTGTGAGAGTTAATGGTTGCATTATAACGATTGGATGATGTGTGAAGGGATTATGATACATGAACATTGTCACTTTGAGGTTTGCTTGTGTATTGATTGTATCTACTCAACCTTGCGTTGACTTGTGTGTTTCTTGTGCTAAAACCTTTTTCAAAACTATCTATCATGATCCACTTGATATTTTCGGTTCATGTCGGGAGTAGGTTGACTTTCAGGTACTTGATGAGGCTTTGGATGCTTGAGGGGAATTGAGACAATATTTGCAACGAGTCGAGAGCCAATTAGAGTTCTAGTGTTTTGATATTAGATTTGTTTATAAACTTCCGCTATTGTTTTGAGACTATGTATTATGGAGACTTTATTTTGTATTAATTATTAGACTTGAACTTTTAATAAATGTTTTTTAATTGGAGCTTTTGATGCACTAACTCGAGAAACCGAGATTGTAGCATCCTTATTTGGCTTGGCCGGGTAAATGGAGGTGTTACAATTATATCTAAATAACATGATAGTAACAGACCATATAATGACATGAATCTAAAATAACAGGTCATGAATCGATCTGATTGAATTCTTGTAACCTGATTGAACTAGACCCGCAATTGAATCAGTTGACGCTTTTGTCAAGCCTATTCCCCCCTTTTCTTAACCTAACCACGACCATTATTCATAACCAACATATATCAGTAGCCTCACTACCACCCATGTCACCCAACTATGCCACTCATGTCATATGAGATCCCACCAGCGGACGGCGACGAAGTCCCTACTTCTTTGTCGCTAAGATACAACTTTAATTAACAACCGCGCACCCTCACTAGATAAGTAATTTAAATTTATTTCATGTTAAGCAAAACATAAGTCTGTTTAATAATATTTCTCCCCTTGTCCCTTTGTGAACTGAACAAGCTCCTTATACTTTATGTAATACAACTCAATTTCATCAAAGGTATTAGATTACTCTAAATTATTTCACGTTTATAACAGATAATTTTTTATCATGAAAAAAAAACATTCGATCTGTTGCAAGAAATAGTATGCAAGATAATTTTACAAACTCATTTATATTTTGATTGGAGAAAAAGTTGTTAGAGGGCAACAACCACATTTGTCGACCGGATCTTGATTTTGACAAAATAATCTAAACCCAAATCTTACCCTAACTACATATCAATCCAAATCATTGACCACATTTCAAATCTAACCAGTTGAATATGGACTTATAGTTCGAATCTGTCCTTATCACTTAGATAAACAATGTAAATCTTATTAACACCGATTGACAAACCTAAGATACCAATCCATAAAAAAAATGTAAATATTAGACATAGATTGCTAAACGTCATTTCAGGTCTAGTTCGGGGCCTATATTTTTGGTCTGGGCCTATGTTCGAAAAAACCTAAAATAATAATAAATTTGGCCCGTCTTGTTCAACAGAACCACAAGTTGGTTTAGTGTCAGACTTGAGACAATACGTCATTGACCCATGGCCACATTTAGGATAAGATTATTCGTGAGTCTTGAGACAATCCGCGCTCAAGACTCTTAATAATCTATCATTGTCTTGACAAAGTCTTAAGTTGAGTTTTGGAAATCTAAGAGTCAACTTAAAACTTTACAAGACTCTTGACTCCACCTTTTCAAGTCTTTAGGGATGTTATTTATTAAAGAGATTTCATGTGTTACACTATTATTTTTTTTCCTTTTTGTTTAAAAGCTAACACGAAAAGTGTAATGGAAAAGTTGAGTCTGAGGTAAGTTTAATGAAAATCTGAATATTAAAATAATAATAATAATAATAAAAGTTCCCGTTTATGATAAAAAAATAAAATAATAATAATAATAATAATAATAATAATAATAATAATAATAATAATAATAAAAGTTAGTGGTAAGTTAATGTGATAGAGTCTTACAATTTTGATGAATCTGACCAATGATCAAACCCTTAGGCGTAGGTATATCAAACGACAAACCGTAAAGAACTTTGCCACCTATAACAGTATGACCTGGCTACTCCTATAGCATAACTTGAATCAAACACGAACAAAAAGAAGAGAACTTCTTTACTAAGTAAGCAATGTTATTTAAACTGAATGAATTTAATTAATTATCTATAAGATTCTACTAAACTTGACATAGGATTCCAAAACTTGTAGGTAAGCTTAGGTGCTTTTCTCTCTTTGACCTCTCCAGATATCTTTAAGTATACAAGTTATGGTCAAAAAGAAGACAAAACATTCATTAGTTGTTGTTACTACCCTCCACTAAATGTGTTTTAGTAAGATTCTTGCTCAACTTTAAGTTGTTTCATGTGCTCAATTGATGTTTGTAGTTTTAAGAGGATCATGTCAACTGGGTCCAATTTGTATTGAGTAGAGGAGGCTTTCATTCAATCTTTACTTAGTTTGATACATATGTTATGTGCATATCATACTACTTACTTAGCCCTAAAGTCGATAGCTACTTAAAGTTGCTTTTATCTTATAGGTTTTCGAGTCTTTATATGCAACCAAGTTCAATCATTTTTCAGGAATTGGTTTAGTGATGATAATGATAGGTTCAAGTCGATTTAAGTCCAGTTTACTATACACAAATTAAAGGCCTAATAAATAGTAATCAACCAGCAAGCCCCTTTTATTTACATAAAATAAGAGCATAAGTAATATCCAAAAAGTATTCTCTCCAAAATGCACTAAACTAAATAAGGAAGCAAATGAAATTTTCTTTCATTAAATACAATTAAATTTTACATATCGAAAATAATATGATTATATTTTACATCAACCTATAATATTTCCATTTAACTCTAGACTATAATACGTTAATTAAAATTAAATTAAATTGGTATAAAATCATAAATTAGAAGTTGAAAAACTATAAATTGCTTTTATCATCTACGTGATGAAAAAACATTCATAAAAATAATTTAAGAAAGCTTATAAAATTAAATAATTAGCTTTTATATAAAAAAAAAAAAAAAACAATCGTTAAAACTCACATTTCATGATATTACTTAATTGTCTTGATTAGTTTGGCAATTAATTTTTTTCGTAACTCATATATACAATGATTTAAAATAAGAACATTCATGAGATGCCAGTTTAAATTTTTTTAAGTAATTTACTAAAGAGAAAAGGCTATATATACCATACATATATTCTACGGGTTCTAGACTAGTTGAAAATAATAGATTAAACAATTTCGAGCAAAACTTGTGAAACTTTGGCAGTAAGTCGAACTCATCCCCGCTACCCGCTGTCTCCCAATTATTATTTACCTTTATTTATAACTAGGATAACTAGGTTTAGTGCCCGGTTTCGCCCGGGCCACCTCTATTTATCGTCAAATTTTATTTTATAGGAAATACAACTATTTTAGAGTTTCTTAACTCATATATTTAACATTTAGAATGAAATGTAAAATTTATCAACAAATTATAAGGCAAATTCACTACTCCCGCGGTTAATATTATTACTTTCACGACATTCCATACATGTTATGTAACACATCGTAATTTCGGTTGTTATAATAATCGGTT
>JAOWBH010179200.1:0-10147 GCA_028566215.1 Silene coronaria
TTTAAAATACCTAATTTGCAATAAAGATCGACGATCTCTTATAATTGATGAATCCATCTTTCTTATCACTAATTTCTCGCTAGTATAAGACAACATGCTTAACACCGTCTTACTAAAATTCGATGATGTAAGTAAGACTAAATAATCGATTCTAATTTGACCCTATTGCCGAAGGCCACATGTCCCTCATCTCCTCTTTAAATTCGACTTTTCTAACTCGATTCCAACAATTTGCAATTCGATAATGTGTGTAATTAGTGTAGGTTTTATTTGCATATATTTCCTAGCTTCTAATTTGTATGATAGTATGGAATTTTTAGATAGAATATCTAATTTCATTTATTTCAAATCACATGCTTTTATTATGAAATAATAATATTATGTTGTAATTATTGTACGATTGGCATGCTTAAAATTTCAATTCGGGTCTTGTTAATTTCGGTCGTGTGTCACCCTAGGGCCATGTGCCCTCCCCCCTTCCTTTGACTCAAAATTTGTCAATTGTTGATTGTTTTCGATTAATCTATGTTTATGCTGTATTATTTGAATCATATGCTTGAATGCTAGGTTTAATTTATCGTGATTGTGCGTTATTTATCGTCACATTCTAGGATCCCGACTTGACCTATAATAGGTTATGCATGAACCCATTAAGGTCGTTTCGGCCGTGAGGTGGGTTCGGCCATTGGGCCTTGTTTTGGTCTATTTGTTTGCCTTATTTCGCGTTTGTTTGTTTATTAGCTTTATGATAAATATTGCTATGAACTAACAATCTATGCAGCACCGCGAGAATAAGTAAATTTCTAATCCCCCTTATAAATGATTTTATTTATGTTTAGAATAATATATATGAAATTCACATGCTAAATCACTTGACGAGTTATAAGTTTCATTAAATCGACATAGAATAAATATTTAGATGTTAGGGTTTAAAACAATGATTTGCATACCACGTGCGACTTGTAATCCTTAAAATAGCCAATGTCCTATCTAGTAGAAACCGTTATTGCCACGGGCGGGGTTAGGTGTTAAATTAATGAAATTAGTCAAAATTTCCCAACACGTAACCTCACAACGAATTCAAATCTCTAAAATCGGTTTCTAAATTCCACCTATAAATTTTGTGACGACACTTTTCAAATTATAAAATAATTATTTTTATGAAATAAAAGCTATCGCGTGGAATAGGATTTCCCTTGTCCACATTAAGAAAATGATGAAATGGATAAAAAGAAATAATATTTAGTTATAACATGAGGCGGTGACCACAAAGAGACTAAAATCACCATAAATTAGTTCATTACACTGAAATTTTGTCATCTAAAATTTACAAAGTAGCACAAATGAATTCCAAGTAATTCATTTATTCATATCTTTCATGATGAGAATTTAATATGTGTGTTTGTACATTGGCTTATTATTATATACATAAATATGGCTCGTACTTGGATGATTGATGGGAAAAAAGGTGACCCGGAATATGATGTCGGGTTAGCTGAATTTTATGCCTTTATTAGAGAAAATGCAATAAACACGTCTAGTATGTCATGCCCTTGTGATATGTGTCTTAATATGAGGTATATGAGTTTGTCAGATGTACAAATTCATTTACAGAAGAGAAATTTTAATCTAAAATATAAATGCTGGACTTTTCACGGAGAATCTAGAATTTTAAAAGGAGGAATGGAAGGAGATATAAATGTCCAATTTAGTGAGATGGAAAAAGAAGCATGCTTAGATCTAATTGAAAAGGATTCGTATTCATAAGAAAATTCGGGTTTGAGTATGAATTTGGAGTCGGTTGATGATGATAACTCTGAAAATATTTGGGGAGATTTTTGTGGAGACAATGAGGAAGAAGAGAACTTGTGTATAAATGTTGAGGAAGACTTTATAGATGATGATGAAGACCTTGATGAAAATGATCTGGATAACATAAGTGTTGTATTAGAGAAGTTAGAAGATTCTGAGGTGTCGTTGTATAAGAGTTGCAAAAAAACACACAAAATTGTCGTCCATTGTTAAGTTGTATAATTTGAAAGCAAAAAATTGGTGGAGTGAAAAGAGTTTTTATGACATTCTGGAATTGTTGAAAGATATTCTTCCTGAAGATAATGTTCTTCCTAATCGCACGTATAAGGCAAAGAAGATATTTCGAAGGATTGGTATGAAATATGAAAAGATTCATACATGTCCAAATGATTGTATATTGTATCGCAAAGAATATTAGACGTGCACTCGCTGTCCAGTTTCTAAAGAGTGAAGGTATAAAAAGGAGGGGATCCCACGTTTTGTGGTATTTTCCAATAATTCCAAGGTTGATAAGCCTTTTGCGAATAAGGAATATGCCAAGCTACTGACATGGCATAAAACTGCGAAAGCTAATGATGGGGAGTTGAGACACCCAGCTGATGGGTTAGAGTGGAAGTCCATTGATTCAAAGTACCCGGAGTTTGGAAAAGAACCCAAAAATCTTTATCTTGTATTATCAACTGACGGGATGAATCCTTATGGAAATTTGAGTAGTCAACATAGTACTTGGCCAATGCTTTTAGCTATTTAAAACTTACCTCCATTTTTATGCATGAAATGCAAATATTTAATTTTGTCTTTGTTCATTTCCGAGCCTAAAGAACCTAGTATTGAAATAGATGTCTATTTGGCTCCCCTTCTTGACGATTTGAAAATATTATGGGATGAAAGGATAGAAGTTTTTGATATGTACCGGAATAGCGTATTCAATTTAAAAGAAATGTTATTGTGAACTATATGTGACTTTTTTGCATATGACAATCTGTCTGGGCATATCGTAGATGGGAAATTAAAGTCGCGAAGATGTACGTTCTTGCTATTTGCTATTTTCTCAAAAGCAAGCTTACTTAAGATATCATAGGTTTTCAGATGAGGATCATTCATATCGTAGGCAACAAAAAGCATTCACTGGAAAAGCCAAGCATCGTCCACCTCCAAATATAATAACTGGGCATGAAGTATATGAAAAGGTAAAAGATATTCAGATTACATATGGGAAGAAAGGTTCCAAATTGGCGTCTCGTGGTTATAAGAAGATGAGTCCACTTTTTGAGCTTCTTTATTGGTGTAACCTCTCTATAAGACATTGCTTAAACATCATGCATATTGAGAAGAATATATGTGATAATATCATCAACACTCTTCTCAATGTTCCAAATAACTCAAAAGACAACAAGGCGGCTAGGAAAGATATGATTGGATATGAAAATTATGCCCGAGCTAGCACCGTATGAGAAGGATACACGTGCTTATTTGCCTTCGGCTGCTCATACGCTTTCAAAAAAGGCGAAAATGAGTTTTGTCAGTGCTTGCATGATATTAAAGTTCCAGAGGGATATCTTTCGAATATAAGCAACCTCGTATCAATGCGAGATCTCAAGCTTACTAGTTTAACGCCTAATGATTCCCATGCATTCATGTTACTATCTATAGCTATTTGTTCTATTTTACCTAAAAAGGTCTGATACATTATAGTTAGGTTCAATTATTTTTTTTTTTTTTTACGATGTGGTGGATCTGGTCGGTGACGACACACACAAACAATATTTATAACTTAACTTAGCAAGCGGTAAGTCAAGGTCGATCCATGGGAAGGTTGTATTGTTGTACAAGCGAGTGGAAAAGTAAGCTATAAAAATGTTTATGGTCACAAGTCACTTGGGTTTGTAAAGAGACATGATCTAGGCCACTCAACGAGAAGTAAGAAATAATTAAATAAACAAACAACGATTAACAAGGGATAATATAAATAAGAGAAATAAATTAGGGTGCTTGGGTTCAATTCATAGGAGTCAATTAAGGTAAGGTTAGGTCACAAGTCTCATACATGTGAATGGGTTCTAATTGGACTATGAACAAAGTCTCTTGATCTAATGGCTCTACCTTGGTCGAGTTAGGGTAGCTCTCACGTATGCCCATCCTACCCGCAATATAGCGCACAGTGTAATATAACTAAGGCCCTCGATCGTATAGAAGTGTTGAACAAATAGAGGATCATACAAATTTTCTCAAACAAGCATTTCATCAAACATCATATGTGCACTAGTTGAAACAAGAACCAAAACACAAGTACAATACTCAAATACAAAATATAAAACCCTTCATCAATCTCCATAATCCCCCATTAACCCTAAGTAAGAAACTACCCCCTACCCATAATCATGTACATAATAACAAGACTAGTAACAAAGCAATAAGAGATAAACATGATGGATAATGAAAGATTAACAAATGATTAAGGTGAGATTAGGAATTATACCAACTAGATGAACAATTGATGGAAATAACATGAAGAATAATAGAATAAATCCTTGAATAGATGAAGATGTTGTCACCAAATCTTGCATAAATCCAAATAAGTCTCAATTACAACCTAGATCTAAGAATAATTAATGAGTAATTAAATTAATGATGTGAACCTCACGTTGACTTATTGCATGGCTCCATGTTTTGATGAACTAGAAGCTTGTGTGGCTTGTGATTTGGCCTCCTTGAACTTAAAGTTCATTGTGTCCATATGGGCGTTGAGAGGTGCTCCAAAGTCGGCACTTAATTGGGTAATGGCATCAACATCATACTTTCCCCTCTATGAGCTTTTCTTGGTCGGCTATATTGTTAATTGTGATTTGCCATCTCCTCAATCCTTGTCCATGTTTGATTATCATCAACTTCAGTAAACATACCGTTAGACCCCATATTCAAAACATTCCTTGAATCTTTAAATAAACCATTCCGAAATTGTTGAACAAGGAACCATTCACTAAGGGCATGGTGAGGACATGAACGACAAATGGATTTGAATCTCTCCCATGCTTCATACAACGTTTCCTCATCTTTTTGCTTAAAATCTGTGATTTGAGCACGAAGGAGATTCATCTTCTCCGTAGGATAGAACTTCTTATAGAAAGCTAAGGCTAACTTCTTCCAAGAGTCGATACCAAGTTGGACTTTGTTCAAATTCTTCAACTCTTGCTTTGCCTCACCGATCAACGAAAATTGGAAAAAGACCCATCTTATTTGGTCCTAGATGACTCCTGTTTGAGTAATAACTTTGAAATTATCACAAAAAGTCTCCATGTGAAGGTGAGGATCTTCACTTGCCATTCCTCCAAATTCACTTCTCTCCACAAGTTGGATAAAAGCGATTTTTGTGATAAAGTTTTCGGTTAAATGAGCGAGTGTTGCTATACCATTTGGGAGTGTATCCTCCATAGGAACGAAATGAGAAGAGAATTTAGGCAAACCACCCGCACCCGCGCATTCGTAATTCGTCGAATTCGTTAAAGCGGCGACACTTATCCCACAGAACTTTATGAACAAAGCACGTCATGGGTTGTAACTGATTTGAAAGGACTTGAAACCAGTGAAAGCTTGAACAAGTCTGCATTTGAGGAGTCTCCACCAATTTTTGTGGAAAATTAGACCATTCGAATATTTCATGCCATTCAAGACACAAAGTAGTGACATAGACCCTAAGATTTTGTCACCCTTAGCATTCTATGTCTAGAATGACACATATAATGCCCGCAAACATGGATGTTCACAGAGATTCCAAGTAAGGGATGAGGGTGCATAATAGGAAGCTCTTTAATCAAGCACCTAATCTTGCCGTCTTCGATAGCGACCTCAACTAAAATTGGGAACGTTGTTTATACTCGATATATTGTTGATTAAATGCATGATATGCAACAAACATTGTTTTAACATGTGAAATTACATATAACTACGCCGATGAATTTAAACAAGCGAATCAGAAGGTCAAAGTAGGTATTTAGATTCGTTACATGTGAGTGACAAATAAAGCAAAATAAGATATAAAAAGAATAAATTACAAATGAAAAGGTCGAATTCATGTCATAACGATGCTCAAAACTAGGTTTTAAAAAAGAATAATAGAAATAATTAAAAAAAATAGAAGATAAAATAAAATAAGATGACAAAATAAAAGAAATAAAAGTAAACAATACGAAATATTAAAAACCAGGCGATAATAGCATGTATTAGTTGATTATATAAAACTTATACGAATTAAATCAAACGAACAGAGTCCAGGGTCAGAAGCCAACCTAGAATAGGTGCAGCAGATAGTGCGCCCTTTAGAAGAGGTGCACCACCTGTTGCGTCCGTTCTCGAGTTGGATTCTAATTGCTAAAGTCAGAATCGCAAATCATTAATGTTCATTGGTGAATTAATTGATTATTTACATACGACGACTCAAAGTAAGGGATTTAATCAAGTTTTAGGACACAAAGATTGTCCTAAAATCTACTAATATTGATTATCACAATTATAAGGCCGATTTACAATAGAAAGTCGAATTATTAAGATTAGAAAAACACGAATTAAGCGATTAAAGAGACAAAGACATTGAATTATTTATACTAAGTCGGATTAACATTAAAAGATCAGATTAATGTACAAAAACAAAGTAAAACTTTTACAAAGTCGAATTCAAAAGTTTTTATATTAATTATCGAATCTCACAAACCCGGATTTGAGAAAAGTGACATAAACCGACTAATATCGATTATTAGCAATTCAATTCGAAAAGGATTTAATGAAAATAGTTTAGAAACATGACTTTAAATGAAATAAGGATGATACAGACAAAATTTGAATAAAGTAACAAGACGACAAAACCAGAAAAAAGCTCGAGGAATAAGAAGGAGGCATCATGGGATAAGCAGCCTCTGGAAGAGGCACAACAAAGGCTGCGTCAGTTCTAGGAAGCGCGTCACCTGGTGCGTCCCTTCTTCAGCCAGTTCCTCTGCTGATATCGTAGATATGGTTTTAAAAGGTAATTTTAAATAAACAAAAGCGACTTTTATGCATCCGTATGATGTGAATTCAAACAAAACAATAAAAATTACATAAAAAAGTATTAAAAGATGGGATTACACCCTCAGACTTACATGCTAGTGAAGCGAGATTTAACTTAAACGTCAATTAAGTGGTAACTCGACTCGATTTAATGCGTGAATAAAGATGCCCTTGAATTAACTAGGATAAAACAAGTTTGTTAAGGTTTTTTATAGTTGGTGTGTAGTGGTCAAATTGGTTACTCATGAAAAACGTGACGGGTACCCAAAAGGATTTGGGATAACATGGTTGAGTAGATCAAGCACGTTGTTGTCGGTAGCAGAAGCACGTGGTCTTAGAATGCAAAGAGAGGGAAGAGAATGAGCGGACACTCGCGTTAAGAATATGAGGTAAGAGGGCCTCTATTTATACTAAATACGAGGTAAGATTTTGGAAAGATGGAATCAGCTGAGAAACAGGCCCAGGGAAGGGCACAGCAGCCACTGCGGCACTTCCAAGAGGCGCAGCACCTGTTGAGTCAACTCGTCAAGGGTTGCCTGTTTAGCAAGAAATATTTTGCTGTTTGAAATAGGAAAGAGGAAGATATACGACTTCCTTATTACACAAGGCATGATATTTTGTCCAGAAATTATTAATAAAATAACATTTGGCGACGGAATTCCAGAATATTCCGACTCGGGTTGAGACGATTTTAGAAAATGAAGAACGTTTTTTGACCCGGACTCCAAATGAACTCTATTTACTGCCAAAAAGACCGTATTGGCACGTAGATGATGACTAAGGGGTGGACACGAGTATCTGACCTACCACTTGATGACAGTTTTATAATATGTCTTATAATCGCAACGTATGCTAAACATGCGACCCAATCATCACAGAGTGTTTGGCGGGAGGTGCAGAAATGAGGTATCTACAGAGCCTCCACTTTGACTGAGGCTTGGACAAGGTGAAAGTTAAAGTATAGCCCTTAGGTCAATCAAATATTACAACCTGTGTTTTGGAGTAAGGAAGCTCGCCAGCATAAGAAGAAATATACCTGAGACCGCTTAAAGACTATCCGTTGTATGAAGGAATATTGTCTTTGCTGATTGGCAGACCACCTAGGAGCTGCTCGAGATAAGTGAACTTGTCAGTGTTAAATTTTGTCTGTGCTAAGTTGTCTGTGTTGAGTCGGCTTACGTCAGTATAGAGCGCACTCAAATTAAATAGGCGAAATCGACTTTGTCTGGCTTCAAAGGAAAAAAGAAAAAGACTCGTTAGCTGTAAGCGGCAATGAACTTTCGCTGGGGTTTACAATCGTCAGTAGATGGAGTTAACTTAACTCCTGAAGATTTGTTGAATCGCCAAAGGTAATGGACTCCCGCTGAGGAAAAGGCATAATGTTGTTTAGAAGCGAATTGTCTTGAGAAATAGCCGATGGGGAAAAACCATGTTGGTTTTGATAAAATCCAGATCGGAAGACTGGTCTACATATTCGACTGTGACCTTTGAAAAAAAAGGACCCCTTGAAATATCTGAATAATAAGATAAATGCTAAGAAGCATGGCCCACGTGTAAAGAACTCGTAACTAACTTAAAAAATCAAGAAATAAAATCGTTGTTGAAAATGCGTTGGAAAAGGGCGCAACAAATGCTGTGACTCGAGGAAAGGGCACAACAAGGTCTGTGACTCTTCTTGAGTCTGTCCAGGTTTAGTAAAACATAACTTCAGGCGCGAGTTCTTCATTGTATTTCAAAACAAAAACTTTTGACATCCTTTATCAAAAACCACAAAAATTCATCCAAATTCATACTCAATCTCGCCATAAATCATAACTAATCGAGGTATGTATTCCGTCTTTGCTTAATTTATCTTTGTAGCCTGAATTTTGAGGTAGAAAATTAGGGCTTGTGAACTTAATATTTCGAAAATTTGGGGCTTTTGCCTCAAATGAATTTGTCAAGTGAAATCGACATTAGGAATGCGTAATTGGCCATGCTATGAGCATACCCATGTATTCATCTCGCCGTAGGCGATCTTAGGCTAGCTTGAGATGGTATCATGCTAAACCGTTTATAGAGCTCGAAAATAACCCGAAACACCTCGGATTTTGTTGAAACTTCTTGTTTTGGAACCATGAGATTATGGGTAAACTTTGTTTGTAATCAAATTTGCAGCTCGTTGTCGCACCTCTGGGACATTTTTTTGGCAGAGAGCACGTATTTCAATCAAAATGCAGCCGAATTTTTGACTCGCCTGTGATTCGAGGCTTGTCGTACGTACGTAGGAACGCGTCATGAATAGAAATATCAACTATGAATGCATTTGTCCCACAAAATGGCTTGAAATTGTTATTTTGGCCCTCTGTTTTCGGTTGTTTTGCTCACAGGAGACATTGCTTCGACCTCGGGTCACGATGACGAGCCTGTGGAAGTGGAGTATGAGATAGAGAGTGCCATTATCATCCATCCAGGCATCCCAGAAGCTCAAGTGGGAGAGGAGGAACCTAGAAGAGTGAGAATGAGAAATAGGGGTTGTCAGTTGATTCAGGCTCCAGGTGGGCCGAGAAATGGGGTGGTCGTCATCTCATTTGATTGAAAAGAGCCATTTCTTATATCGTGCATCGAGGAGCATAGTATGCTAAATTATCTCTTTACGCTTTGTTTCTTTCTTTCTTTCGATCAAAATAACCTGTTTGATATTTATGCTTTTGTAAGGTGTAGGACGTCGGAAACATGCGGTCTTTCTCCAATTACACCACGATGTTGTAGGCTCGGGGCAAACTGACCGAGGAGGAGAGAGCTATGATCGATCAGATTACCTTCTGACTGTTGGTAAACATATTTCCAGAGAGACTCTTAAGACAGATGGGCTTGAAACAGAAGATACCGAAGCTTGACATCGTGCCTCAGACCGCTCTTGCTCATTCATTTGAAATGTGCCGTGAATGGGCTCTTCATTAGATGCAGAGAAATATGTGGTATGTACCTGTCCCCTTGGTTCATTAAGGGCATCCAAGTTATATTGCCAATGGACCAAAGCTATCACTTCTGAGGAGTGCGAGAAGCTAAGGAAAAGCAAATAGTTTGACTACAAGCAGCGCGAGGTGGCTAGAGACAAACAAAAATACTTGACTGAAGCCGAAGAGAAAGTAGAATTCCAAGTCGTCCATCCGAAGAAGAAACCAAGAAGGACTCCTCCTATTGAGAAAATGGTGATGACTAAAGATGGAAAATTGAGGCCACGAGAAAAGACCATTGGTGATTAGGTCATAGATAGTGAAAGAGCAACCACCTCGAGGCCGAGATGACAAGA
>JAOWBH010179222.1:0-10146 GCA_028566215.1 Silene coronaria
ATTTAAAGCTGACACGAACACGAACACGACACGACCTGATCTGTTTGTCAGGTCTACTAAGCTATACCATTGGACTTGCAATTGCATTTTAAGTATCCTTTTTGTTTCTCACTTTACAATGCTTTAATAAACTCCATTTGGATTTTACAAGCTCTCATCCAAAGCAAGCCCGATTTAAACGGTTTGACTAGTAGGGTCAAAGATAAATCAAGAAATTTGTTAAAATATCAATATTTATATATTATATTTGAATTCATAATTAAATATTAAATAGTTTTAACATTTTAAATTACAAAAAAGAATTAAAATTTTTTTGTTTTTATATATTTTTAGAACTTTTAATAATAGAATAATTATTAAAAACAACTTAATTTCTACAATTGTCAATATAATTAATGTAACCAATTGATATTATTAAAATATTTATACGAGTACAAAACATGCCTTTATTTTTACGGAAATAATTTTTCGATTTTAAAAATGTAAACAAAAAGGAATTAGAAACTTTTTTTACCCGCATTCTAACCCTAATACGACCAATAATCGATATGACCCGTTTGATAAGTCTAGATAAGAGGGTGCATTCGCTGGCTATATTACTTGATGGATCAAACCATTATGTCTAAATTTTACTTGACCTAGTGATGAAATCCTTACAAAGAAGGCAAATAATTTTATGATATTCCTGTATCAATGAATAAATTAGAATAAAGTGTGTAATATTGCTTAATGACTAATGGCTAATTAAGCTTTAATTAGTAACCACATACTTGTTAATATGCTTAATCAGATAATGAATAGCACTGAGCTCCATTACTAGCTAGTTGTTACTAGTGTGATTTCATTGGACAAGAATGCATGTACAGATTAACCCTAATCATAATTTAACATTTATTTATTTATTTTTGATCTTTCTAATGCATTATATGTCCTTGAGCACATTATCTAAGATTACCTCAGCTTACTTAAGATTTTGCTATAATCTGTACGACGTAGTACCACTAAAATCCTTAATGTTTTTTTTTGTTTTTTTTGAAAATGTAATTTTTTACTTTTTCACATGCAGGAGACGCGGCAAATGCAAATCTTTCTCCACTTTGAATTTTGAAATCTGATCTAAACTTAAACTACACTTGAAAACAAATACAGTGAAAAAAAAAAGCATGTTGCATGTTTTTTAATCATGTATTCTCAAAAGTTATAAACTTAAAGCTGAATATGAGAAATCTCATCAAAAAAAGAACTTTGATCCGTAAGACTACGATCTATATGACTATATTCTTAACAAATCGTGCTGCTTACGTAGATGATTCAAACTTAAGTTATAACATCTAAGAGATATTCAAATCCCGCCTCTCAATAATACAAATTGATACCTCATATAATGTGAATACAACATTACAACCTCCATGCGTGTCGTTCAAATGCTATGTCGCGATTCTTTTATAGACAATATACACGTACTCTCCTACAGCAAGTTAGAATCAAGAGATACATATATTAGAGATTATACACACAACCTCTAAAATTAATAATAATAATAAAAAATTTGTCGATACAAAATTTGGTGTTACAAATAGAACTTGTAATAGAATACCATAACAACATTAATGAAATCGATATATCCTTATTGCTTGGCATGTTGGCCAATAGTTAATTTTTAGTATTTTCAACATCAAATTGTGTTTCCCTTTATTCCTTGGCTAATGAATGGGAAGATGCTGCCTGTTAAGATAGTATTGGAGAGACTGGAGAGTGCACAGAGGGTTTTAGATTGATGCTTGTGTGCGAAGTACACTCACTAGTTACACTTTTAGACCCTCATGAGTAGGCACCAAAAGAACAATATACCAAACCACAATATCTTCCTCCTAACCATATTAAGTTAAGACGAAATTTAGTATTTACAGCTAATTTAATAAAGTTAAAACTGAAAAGGGGTTGTAAGATATCTTAATTTAGTACCGTCTTTAAAGTAAGACCAACGGATACGAAAGTCATATCAATGCTTAAGAAAAGAATGAATGAATCTCTCCTTTTCCCAATCTCTAAAGCATACAATTCTCTTCTCTTAACAAATATCTTAACTTGTTTAGTTATTTATGATATGATTCTTGATTAAAGAATAAAAGATCAATTAACAATCAACAAACATGTAGTAGGGAGAAAAGGTAGAATATAATCTAGCAATTTTATTATTATAACTTTGCTCTTTAAATCTTATATATCTTCCCTAACATAACAAACCCACTTCATTAATCAAAACATGTTTCTTTCAACTAATCATTTCTCAAAATCACTATCACAAAACCTTATCATAACCAACCTTCATTACTCTAGAAGATTACTATTGCACACTGAATTTTACCATGTACCGATAGCTCCGCCACCAAATTACCTATTATACCCTTTCTCGCGCCCTGGTAATAGCCGGTTTGAGGCCAATGTAATCATGGTCATAACAGTCTTATTAGGTGCCTTGCTATGCTCTTTGTGTGTAAACATCTTACTTAGGTGCATGCTTAGGTGTTCAATTGTGTTAAATCAAGGGCTTAATGACAACAACCTAGGAGTATTAATTAACCAACAAGAAAAGGGTAATTGCGGTGTCGATAAGAGGGCATTAAGGACATTTCCAGTGATCAAATGCTCCAAAGAAGGGAAGATTCAGGGGATGGAGACAGAGTGTGTTATATGTTTATCAGAGTTTGAGGGAGAAGAATTAGTCAGGATTTTACCAAACTGCCATCATGGTTTTCATGTTATGTGCATTGATAAATGGCTTGCTTCACACTCTTCATGTCCTACTTGTAGACAATCTTTGATTGACACTTGTCAAAAGGCGATTGGATGCCAGGAAACATCAACTGTTGATGTTTTACCATTACAAAGAGAAGAAATAGTTAGAAATTACAGGGGTTAAAAACTTAATATACTCAAAAGAGTGAATTATTACCTTCAGTTAAAGAATGTAAATTTTCATTAATAGAGTGTACAGGTTTGAAAACAACCACTTCTTGTTGCTAATACAAGAGTAAGGCTGCGTATATCCGAATCCCGTGTCCTGCAATTTGCCGGAGCCATTGAGACACTAGGATAATATTATTGTTATTGTGAGTGTACACATTGGATTACATGAGGCTTCACTTGAGCATCATTTACATGAAATCCAGTAAAGCCAGAATGTCTGCAATAGATAAAGAAGACAGCCTTTAATTTGATCAACTGTGTACACTTAAGCATGGAGTATAAGTTTATGGGTCTATGAATTAAGATTTACACCTTAATGTAAGATAAATTATTAAGTTTTCACAAACAATAAACTCCGACTAATGGAAGTCCAAATTCCAACACTTAATGCACCTTCTCATGTAACACCACGGTATAAGATTGAGTTTCAGACCACTTGATTTTAAATGTTCATAAAACAAAAAACAGAGCAAAATATATATACATATAAGTTTGATGTCTATGAAACCCATGTCCATAAACCTTGATCCGGCCATGTTTGCGACACCCAAGTCATAACCGCTTTAAAAAGTTATACACTACCGTAACTGTATTCTTAATTATCGACCACATTTACGGCAAAACAATATATATCATTGTGCAATACCAGTCTGGCTTAGTGTCCCCTCATACCTTGTGTGGAAAAATTCGAACAGATAAACATTTACATTATTGTATAAACAATAAAGTTAAAAAACCATGTAAAAGCCAATTCACTAGAGAACTAAACAGTGAATAAAAAGTAACCATAAAATAGAGAAGATAAACTCTACTTAATGGCAGTGGTGGTGGAAGCATACTTTAAGGATTAATCTAATACTAATATCAAACTTTTTTGATCAGGACATCCAGATATGTTTTTACAGTACTTTTGACTAGTTAATGGTAACAGCACCAGAATTCTAGAACTACTGTAAATATTTACAGTCTTATTAAAGTATAAAGTGTTGTTATTTTCTTGAACACAATCAAATAAATAATGAATAAATGATCCCTTTTAAGTTTTAATCACCACCTGGAAAGGTAATCAAGGTTAATTGGGCAGAATTTGATTCAGATCTTACCAATTGTTTGTAAACCAATTAGGGTTTCTTAACCACAAACATCAGTACTCTAGTGCTTCTACTGTATACTTATATCATGGAATTAAGCACTTTACTATAAAAATGGAGAAATTGGCAACCAAATTACCTTTTACATTGCTTTTGTTTTGTTAAACAAATTTAACAAACAAACACAAATCAAAATGGAATGCATACTTTTTGTTGGAGAAAATGTGACTGTACTGAGTCGGTTTGACGGTACATCCATTCGGAGTATCATATATTCATACTCATATAGATGTGATAACATATTCATTAAAATGAATCTGTGTTACTTGTAATTAATTATGAAATAGAATATTGATCAAATAAGACAAGATGCAAGGAGACTCCCTGAGGAAGCCTTATACCAGTCTTTTTTCTTCCTAGATAGTACAGTACATAATTAGAAAGTAACAAAGGGTGTTGCCAGATAACCCCAAAAATCTTCTTGGCAACATCTGTAAGGTTGTTAAATGTCCCAAGTCAAAGACTATGCTCTATAAAACTTAATTAGTTCAATTCAGTTCGGTTCATTTCAGTTCAAGTCAATTACATTATTTCAGTTCAAAAGAACGGGACCTAAGCGTCTAAAAAAGAGTCGGACACAAATACACAATTACAAGTTAGAGGCCAACTATGATCAACCCACTTCACAGTCTATGCACCACATTTGCCTGTGATGGCTGAGAGAAAATTGGGCAGGCCCCATCTCCATAAAATTGAATTAATCAAGATGTACAAGTGTAGTGCATAAACTGCATAATCCTAGTCAATCTTTACAATCCTCAGTCCACCTTTAACTATGGAAAAAATAAATTAAACAAGTAAAAAGTTTACATAACATTATACACAAAAGCCCTAAAGTTTCAGTATACTAATAAACTATCTACACCAGGATAAAGATGGACCAACCACACTAACAACAACAACTGCAGCAAGGCACTCAAATGAAAGAATCTACTAAATCTACTCCCTAACTTTTTTCCACACTATATATACTACATTTTCTTCCAACATAACATTCACTCCAACTGCAAACATTCTCAAGTGTTCAATAACAATTTTTTATCTTTTAATACACAGTAAAAATTAAAAATGATGCCTTCAACTTATTTCACTTCAATTCCAAATGAACTTATCTCAAACCTTCATTACTCAAGAAGATTGCTTCTTACCACCCCATTTTTCCATTCACCACAAGCGACACCGTCACCAGCACAATCACCAACTGATGGCAGTAACAATAGCAGCAACAATACTTTTGATGCGAACGTAGTCATGATCTTGTCAGTCCTAATATGTGCAATAATATGCTCCTTATTTGTAAACTCATTGATTAAGTGTGTAATTAGGTGCACAAGTTTGCTTAATGGAGAGCCTAATTACTACTTAAACATGGTTAACCATAAGAAGTTAAGTACCGGAGTCGATAAAAGAGCTTTGAGAACATTCCCAGTAGTGAAATACTCAAGTGAGAAAAATATTCAAGGGTTTGGTACAGATTGTGTGATATGTTTATCAGAGTTTAAGGAAGGTGAAAAGGTCAGGATTTTGCCAAAATGTAACCATGGTTTTCATGTTAAGTGTGTAGATAAGTGGCTTGGTTCACACTCATCTTGCCCTACTTGTAGACAGTCTCTGATTGACACTTGTCAGAAGATTATCGGGTGCGATAATAATCAACAAGCTAGTACAACAGTACCAGTACCAGTAGCAGTAGCAGTAGCAGCACCAGTACCAGCACCATCTTCTATGGGAGTTCCGGAAGTGATTACTATAAGTATTGTACCACTAGAAAGGGAAAATATGGTCAGATATTGAGTTCTGTTGATCACTTAAAAATTTAGCAATGATTTTTGATACGAGACCTGGATTTTTTTCCAGCGACGATGGTGTGGCAAACTGACAGTGGGCCCGCTCTCTCGTTGGTTCAGTGACTCCATGGCAAGCTTCGGATTTGAGGCCTCCAACACCCAAGACAGTACGAGTCTAAATGTATATATGGAGTAATATGAAAGAGGACGGAGGTCAAGGAGAGTTTTAGAATTAGAGGTTATTATTCAGGAATAGTTTGTTTCTGCCAATTCAGCTGTAAAATTAAGAAAGGCTAAAACTTTTTTTTATTTTTTTTTGGGTAAGTAGAATGATTAAATCTTGTTCTTATTTTTGTGACTTCTACAGTTGGTCACCAACATTCTCATAGGAAATCTTGTCACCAACATTATCAGATGTCTGAGAGTATGTAGTTCAAAATTTTGGAAAAGTTGCATGTCTTTCTTCATACTTATCATTGCACTAAAGTTCAAACATTTTATTCAGAAGTGGGATCATACAACATGACTGTATTCAGTATTCAAAAGCGGGTTTGAGCCATTTGATCACCTCTACTTCTGAACACGACAAATTTTATGTAGGTCAAGTTATTAGTGATGCACCAACATTTGCCTCACGTTTGTTTTAACAATCTTTACTAATACTCTGTAACATGTAAGATTTGATCTTGAGTTGAAAGAAACGATATAACAGTCCTTCGAATAAATAAAAATGCGTTATCCGTACAACACAGAAGCAAATAAGCAATAAACCATGATGAAACAATACAGAAAAATTCAAGAATTAACATAATTTGCCAACAACTTATTACTTTGGGTGAGACTCCCAAGATGATTGGATTATTATAAAAAGATAAATTTTGCATAAAATCAACCAACTTCCTAGCTTGACCGTTAAGGTCTTTACAAGTAGTTGTAGTTCTAAACCTTAATTATTTTGCATTGAAGTTACTTTATTAGACTTTCTTTGCACAAGGGAAATTGAAGATTTAACGTACTCTCTCCCTTTCATATTACTCGTATATGTCATTTTAGAAACCATTAAAAATTTCTTTTTATTTGTCGTTTTACATTATTCCAATGTATTACATGTACACTACAAATTCCAATAATTAAGATAAAGATGTACTTTATTAATTTATTTAAAATATTCTATAATGACATGTCGACATATAAAACAAACGAAGAGAGTAATAAAATAAGAGCATAAAGCTAAGAAATTTAGGTGCAATCATGTGAAAACGGTTTAAATATCACCCCCTTATATATATCCTTTACTGTTTTCCTAATACATTATGTTTTCATTTTGTTCATAATACTCAACTCGTCTTAAACTTAAGACACTTAAGACGGATACAAAGAATTAGGGAAGTGAACGGTGGTTGGCAAAGTTGGGGAAACGGGGACCTTTTCCACCTAGTCCGGCCACAAATGGGACCCATGAAGGGATTAATAATTGCACTTTGGCACTTAAGTTTGTCTGAGAATGTAGTTAGGTGTTCCAGTCATATTTTCAATAATGTCCTTGTTTTATAAGCTAAGTTCTTGGCGTAAATGAATGATAGGAGAGTATTAATTCTTAGTTTATCAGTCTTATCTTGATGTTTTGCGTCCAAATTAAGTGTTAAAAAGTAACTTTATTTCCAAAAAGTTCCAATTAATTTTAACTTTATTATTATGACATTTTGTGTCATCACTCAGCAGGCCAATTTGAATATGCCTACTAAGCAAGCTAATTGATTTGAGTTGCTTCGGCATATTCCAACTTCCACTCTTTCTACTAACCTACGTGATTTGTTGAGTCTTCCATTATTGGTAATAATGGAGTTAACACTAGTTTTTAACACAGTTATTTTCCATGAAGCAAAGGCTCGGAAAATTAAAGAGAAGACAAATACGACTTCTGTGTATGTGTCTTGTTTGGTCGTGGACAGTGGCAGAATCAGGGGACTACATGGTAGCATGAGGACAAACAGTAACCTTTGCTGCCCTCAATCCAAAAAAAACATTAGTTAAAATTTAGATTTGTGCTAACGAGTGTTTAGCAAAATTATTGAACCAGGGAAAAACAAAGTGAATCATATTTAAAATAAAGTTCAAAAATAAAGTAATTAATATTTCGATTCGTAATCAACATTATTTGACAAGCTAATAAACATGTAGGAAAGGTAAAACCAAACGTAAGGCCCAAGGCCCACCGGTAACACTTTTAACAAATTAACGGGAAATACTACCCTACCTCATTAAGCAACGGTGACCCATCTCACCTCACCATTCAGGCACTGCCGAACAACCACCTAAAATAGGCTCCAGCAACATTGCCCCCTCGTTCCCACCAATGCCACAGAAACACTAAACACCCGACAAACCCACCACCTAAGTTGTAACTTGTAAGGGTATAAATGGGTGTGAAAAGGGCGTAATTGCGCAATTTGGTGTTGTAAAGACATGACCACGTATCAGTAACCATGGGTGGTGCGAATAGGATTGAGCATATCTTACTCATCATGGGGCATTATCTGATAGAAGGACTTATTCAATCTTTTATTACCAAACTCTAACTCAATTCTTACCCACCGTGTCTACAACATTTGTGACCTCTTTTACGAAATGATGTTTGACTATTTCAATGCATAACTAATTATCTTGCGGTTGAAATGATATACTCATGTCTAAGGGATCACTAAACATATACAAAAATGATATTACTCCATAAATTATTTAGGTCATGTCTCAATATATATGATACATCTATGTATTTGAGTAGACACTTTCATGTCCCTATAGCTTATAGAACTACGCTATTAAACAATAACACGCTAGTTTGTAAATGAATCATTTATGTCCAATTTAGTGATTTAAACTAAGGACTTAGCAAAAATGTGATTAGATCTGCTAAATTCGGATCTGACCGTAAAGGATTTGAACTTTTCCAATCTGAACTTTTTTTTTTTGGTGTAATGTAAGTATATTAAGCTCATAATCGGTCAAATTACATCAACAGCTTAATGAACCTAGAGTAGGGTGGTACTATGTTATCCATCCCTTGACCCTAATCCAATCATCTTTACTACATTTCATTTGACATCTAGCAATCAACTCATTTTTTATTAAAGCAATTACATTCTCTTGCCTAGGTACATAAGAATTGACTCTAGTCTTATTCCTAGCCCACCAGATCTGATAAAGAAGAGCTTGAATAGCAGCTGCAATCAACTTTTTGTGTAGCAGACTTTTCATTCTTTTTCTTGTCCACCATGGAATAAAATCAGTATTAGGTACATTGATGCCCAGCATATTACTCGGTAGAGTGAGGCACATGCTGCTGTAGATACATTTGAAAAATAAGTGTTGATAATCTTCAGTGTCACTGCCACATAGCAAACACAGCTGATCAGAGCATATGTTCAGCTTGAATGGTATATTCATTCCCTTTTTTAAGACATCATATCCCCTGAAATCCTCCTTTCAGCTTCTCCTTTATGGAACAAATCCTTCTCCAAGACCAACTAGTAGAGGAAGGGAGAATATAATCACTCCAATTCTTCTGTTTCATATAAATTGAATGGATTCATTTGACCCACAGATGGTCAGTTTTCTGAGTTACCCACGCACCAAACATATTTTCCTATTACAGTTTGATTCCACCTTTTAATATCAAAAATACCTAAACCACCTTTCTTTTTTTCCTGGCGCACTTTCTCCCAGGCTACCAGGGGAGGTGAGTTAGAGTTCTCTTACCCTTGCCAAAGGAAAGCCTTGCACACTGCCTCCACTTTGTTCATAATTGTTGTTGGGAGAACAAAAATTCTAGCCCAGTAGTTATGCAAATTACCAAGAAGAGATTGAATAAGGGTCAATCTACTTGTATAAGAGAGTTTTCTACTGCCCAAAGCTCTTATTCTATCAACTACTTTATCCACTAGTTCATTGCAGTCCATCATTGAAAGCCTCTTGGAAGCAATGGGGACTCCCAAATAAGTGAAGGGAAGTTTCCTAGTTTTCATACTTGTAATCCTCTTAATATCACCCAACACATGAGCATCAACTCCATTGCTATATAAGCAAGATTTGTCCTGATTCATCTTCAATCCAGAAGCACAACAAAAAGTTGTAAAAGCCCTCAAGAGATTGGTTACAGAAACTGTAACACCCCCAATTACCCGGCCAAGGTAATCAAGGGCGCTACCATCTCGGTTGCCCGAGGTAGTGTTTCAAAA
>JAOWBH010179233.1:0-29073 GCA_028566215.1 Silene coronaria
TTATTTGGGACAATGCCCCTTCATTTGTAATAGAACTTTGTATGATAGACTTTATTTCGGCATGTACGCCACTCAATTCCGACCCCCCTCCATGATGTATTTGAACCTACTCTTTTTCTTTTCCTTTTAATATATGGTCATTCGGTCCAAAAAAAAAAAAAAAAAAAAACCTTTTGTTGCTATATTATGTCAATTTAATAATCGAACAGGCAAAACCCTAACCCTAATAAGTCATAACCCTCGATCACCAACGACTCAACGAGATGTTTTAAGAATGAACTCGATTAGGATCATTGTAATTAGTATCTCCGTCTCAGACATTTATTTACCTTTAACTAAAATAATTATTGGGGGTGTTCGATCGTTTTCTCTACATTCCTCATTTATGACATGGTAGCTTTGTATCTTGAGTCGCTTGTTTCTAGAAATATAATTGAATTTGCATAATTGCGTTACTTTAGAATTTCCTGCGCAATTTCAAGAAATTTACAGGGGTGTTCTTTCGGATAAAGAGACAAAATAAATTTTATGGAATTTTTAAATTTTTTGATTTCATACCAACGTAGATCCCGTGCAAAATGCACAGTATTTTAGCTTGTGGCGTCTAGAGAAATGAAAAGTGAAAGTTTAAATACACACAAATAAAAATTGACAGCTTAACTAAAACCATACATATATGTCAAAATTTTATTTATAAAATTTAATATTTTATCATTACATTTATTGAAGACATAAATCTTAAATAAATATTGAGTTTTGGTGTTCTACCTTGGAAATATTTTCTTTAATTAATTACTATTTGAGTATTTGAGAATGACTAAACATGCTAGAGCCAAATATGGAAGTTAAAGTGAATTGAGCGGGAAAAAATACTAGTTCCACCTATTCTTTTAGTTGATAGACTAGTGCAGAACCCGTGCAATTATTGAACGGTATTTATAGATTATTTTTACTTAAACCAATCATGAATAATATCATTGAAAAAAACTAATTAAAAGTGTTGGTTAATATTATTTTTACTTAAACTAATCATGAATAAAAAAACTAATTAAAAGAGTTGATTAATTTTATGAAGTTTGTATTTTAGTGTTTTTGTAATAACATGAAACTAATCATGAATAATATCATTTTATAATTTTCTTAATTTTTTTTTAATAAATTTTTTTTTGCCACAAAACTACTACTACTACTAATAGTAATAACAACAGCAACAACAACAACAATAATAATAATAATAAATGTATAGTGTTTTACATTAATCTGTAAAGCTAATAATAATTAATTATAATGATTTTTTATTTAAATTGTATAAATAAATGTATATAATAGGCATTTATTATTAATAATATGGTTTCCTTATTTAGATTGTGCATTTTGGAGAGAAAATTTCAAGGAGACTTAATCTTTTAGTATATTGGGGATGATTTTTTAATTAAATTGTATGAATAAATGTATATAATAGGCATTTATTACTAATAATATGGTTTTCTTATTTGATTGTGCATTTTGGAGAGAAAATTTCAAGAAGACTTAATCTTTTAGTATATTGGGGATGATTTGCATCTCAAAATCTTTAAGTCGGCATTATATTTTTATATTTTGAAAACTTAATTTGGGTTCTTTTCTGGAATTAATTTTGATATGTTATTCAAAATTGTATATGTTATATTTTTCATAAAAGAAAACTATTAATCTCATAACATTGGATTAATGGTGAAAGTCTTAATGCAATGAATTGGTGAAAATCCAAATCAGTAATAGTGACTAGTTTAATTATTTTATATTTTCAATATTTATGTCATATTATTCAAGCTAGTTAATAAATTTATAATTGTACGGTTGAACAATACGTAGAGATATCAATTCAGAGAAGTATCAATCAAATTGTTTATATTTAATAGCTTGAAACAACATTGGTCTGGAATTCAGGAAAGAAAAATTTGCCTTGAATTGTTGACTTTCAACTGCAAAGCGACACATCAGCTCTATGGTTTTGTTGTTCTAATAAATAAGATACTACAATATATACTTAAGATTAAAACTAATTAAATTAAATTAAATACCCCATAACACGTGCTTAAAATAAAATTAACTCAACTTAACTTAACTTTTGTCTCATTTATACCAATTAATACACTATACCACCGGTTGTATGGTATAGAACCCGAGCTTTGTACTAAAATTTTCGAGTTTTTTGTTTTAAAGAATCTGAGCTATAGTGTAAAGTATCTGAACTCACTTAATTAAACATAAAAAAATATACTTTAAACAACTCGGAAAAAATTACACATAAGCTCGATTCAATGTATAGTATTGTACAATGCTTATTATACAACTGGTGGTATGTTAATATTTGTGCATTTATACTACTCGTACTTGAAGCATTTTTAAATTTATGACGCATATAAATATGGTTGAGAATTTGTGCTCTGTTGTAATTATATTGAATACATGCCCAAAAATCATAGTGATCCACCTATAATTTCTGCCCAAAAATCATTATTGTCTTCTAATTTCCAATATTTTACACTCGTACTAATTATACGTATATTAAAACAGTTTAGAAAAAATAAGATAATAAATTATTCCACTGTATCAAAATTTGATATTAATAAAATCTTGTATACTAAAATTATACTCCTATTCTGATCAAATTTGTATGTTTATTTTAAGAAATGTAAAACATGAAAAGCAACCAAAAATGATAATAAAAGAACATATGACTTTTTATATATTTTATATTTAAACCATAATGTAAGACCATATATATTAGAGATGCCCATTTAATTATAAAGTAGTGACTTCCAATTAGAAAGTAGCAAATTTTAATGTTAACATGAACAACACGTACCATACAAGTTCGATCTTTTCAACTTTTTTTCGGTATGTCATTTTAAATAAAACATTATACTCGTAACCTGTATTTTACTCTAACTCAAAAATAATACAAAGTGTACTTGACGAATATAGCTCGTACTTTTTTTATAAAGCCCTCCATACTTATTATTGGCATCCTTTATGACACCACGGACCTCACTAGTTGACTTTAATTTGAACAATTTGTATAGTGCATATACACACAATAACAAATTGATCAAAAAAATAAAATAAAAAATAAAAAATCAATTTTCCATTACTATAAATACCCTCACATTCCCTTCTTTACCATCACCACTTCCATAACAAAAAAAAAACATTACATATTCACAAAAAAATACTTCAAAAACATAAAAAATGGCCTTCTCCCCAAAAACATTGCTAACCCTAGCAACCCTCCTTGTCCTAGCCACAACACAAGCACACGGGCTAGCGGTTTTAGGTGTGAACGCGACCATACTTCAAGTGAACATTGGGTTGCATTGCCTAGTTAACCCCGCGAGTTTAATTAGTCTCAATGCGCCCCCATTGGCCAATGTTACTGTGACTCTCTTGTCCAATAATACACCGATTGCAAACGCTACCACAAACATGGGTGGAACCGCCTTAGTCACAGTCACTTCTGCACCACTCTTAGACACCATAAGAAATTTTTTGGGTCTAAAGGTCCGTATTGATCTTCCTATTCCCGGATGTCCCATTTTTGCTAACGCCACCGGAACCCTCCAAGGTCCAGTCCATATCGTTGGCCCTGTTCTTAGTGGTGTCTTTTACTCAGTCGTCCCCGTTGTACGCCTAGTTGTGTAACTCTGCATGCATGGCATGCATGCAAACTTACCAAATTTCACGTCCCTCACTTGTATGACGATTTCTATACGTCCAAGTTTGCTAGGGACGTGATTTTTACTTTAATTTTTCTCATGTTTTTAATAAATAAATAAAATGTTAATTATATATCTTTCGTCGTATCATTGATACGTCGAGGGATATGTAAGGGAAACATATAGTTTGTACTTTAATTTGGTTGTTTTTTCTTTTGTGCTAGTAGTAGTTGTAGATGCATTAGTATCTACAATGTCTTCTACGTATATGATAATAATAATAAATTTATCCTATTTATGATTTGTTGTATAATGAAGGTTGTCTATGGTTTGACAACTTATTTAAGATATGAGATGTCCTTGTCTATTTTGTTCTTCCTAGGAATGTAGAACTGACCCGGCTAATGTGATCCGATTTGATCCCAAGCAAACCTGTTTCGATAGAATCCGGAATACTGCAACCCAAAACCGACTCGATCGATCTGACGACCCGTAACCTAATAAGACTCGATGATTAGTGACCTGAACCCGAATGAGATTCGATCTAATATTGTTGGGAAATTAACAGCAATTACCCACACGCAACGGAAGCACAATCGACAATATAAAACCAAAAGTAGAAAAACGTAAACCACAGTAAGACAAGACGGGGATAATCTTATTTTTCATTTCCATAAGTCTGAAGTGGACTTATAAATAACTTTGGGCTGGACACATAATTGGGTCACAACCCAACAAATATTGACATGATCCGAAATTAATTCGATTAAATTGATGACCCGACTATAGTCCGCAATACGTTACAATCACTTCATTATCGTCTCCTATGATAAAACAATATAAGCATGATAGAATTTTATGAAACCAAATGAACTTTACCCACACAGATAGGGTTGAGCAAAAATATACGGTAAAAACAAATTTTCTGTAGTTACATGAATTTTTGTATATACGATACGATATTTTTGTATACTCCATATATAATACGGTTTTTTAAAATCCGTATCGGGTTTGAGTCGGACAACAAATCATTTGATTTATTATCATTAATAGTCCCTAATCCGTCTCTACTCGGACTCTTTTCAAGTCATTTCCGGACTAAAGTGCATGATACAATA
This sequence comes from Silene coronaria, assembly GCA_028566215.1. Taxonomy (NCBI): domain Eukaryota; kingdom Viridiplantae; phylum Streptophyta; class Magnoliopsida; order Caryophyllales; family Caryophyllaceae; genus Silene; species Silene coronaria. Next base: position 4,817 of record JAOWBH010179233.1, read on the forward strand.
TTATCACTTAATTGTCTATCTCAATAAACCTAAAATAAACTCGATGGATTTAATTTAAAGCACGAAACCAAATGAGCGACGAACGCTCCAATGTTACCAAGATATCGGAGTTTGATGGAAAATCGTTTTATGTCGAACAAATCGAGTGTACATAGAAAGGAGTTGAAGTCGATTAAATTTTGCATCATTTGCGTTATGTTGCCTAACCGGCAAATGGTCCAATTTCATTGTTATCCACTTGTCATCTAATAACATTACCCCAAATGGTCCCCTCCCATTTCCTTAATCTTTGTGCCAAAAGTAAAGGACAACAAATGACCGGTACAGAGGGAGTAACTCTGTAAGGCTTTTTGAGTCTCAAGTAAAACGTTAAAAGTGAATTGAATCAATTAAAAATTATTCCTTTTTAAAATTCAGGTTTTTAAAATTTCTCGCTTATAAAAAAAATTTCAAAAATTACTCCCTTAAAATGCATTTTTATCAAAATTTGCTTCAAAACTCCAATTTAAGCGACTTATTTCGTCTATTTTTAAACTTATGCTCCATTGTCATACCTTACAAAGTTTAAATTGGTTAAGGCACAAACGAAATAAGTTCATGAACCGACAAAAAAAGTGACTTGAAATTGAGTTTTGAAGCAATTTTTGATAAAAATGCATTTTAAAGTAGTAATTTTTGAAAAAAAAAATTATAAGGGAGTAATTTTTGAAAATTGAATTTTAAAAGGGAGTAATCTTTAATTTAATTTTTTTCTCTATCTCAAATAAGATAACCGAGGAAGAAAAAAACTTGAAGTTTTTAGTCAAGGGCGTCTAAAACCCCGGGCAGCCACGGGCGGTGGAACAGGGTCTCCGGTTTTGGCCACCAAATTTTACAAGCTTTAATAATGAAATTCAGTTCAAACCTTGATATATATAGTACATGCATATTTGGAACATCATTCTTTTGTCGTGCGAGTCCCCATTTTTTTAAAGACGCCCCTAATTTTAGTAAAGAGAAAGGATATATGGGTTGTATTTAAGAAACTAAATAAGGAAAGAAGATTTTAATATATGCATTAATTGAATTGGTTTATACGTAATTTAGTCTTGAAATTCAAAATTAATACCAAAACTGGTTTTTGTCCCGTGCAAAAAATACACGGGTATTTTTAATAAACTAGTTTTAGCCTTGATTGGGATGCACATAAGATACGAGCTCTTTTCTTGCCTTTTGATCACGAACATATTTTTTTCATAATCTTGTTAGGGGTCATTTTTTTCTCCGAATTATTTTTTATAAAAATTATTTTGTCTACTGATTTCTCTTTTTTAGAATAACATTAAATATTGTTTTAAAGTATTTTAATTTTAATTATAACTTTATTCATTTATAAGGCATTATAATATGAGATAGTTTTGTGTAGATATATTATACATAATCTGAAATCACATTATATTATTTGTACTTAAAAATCCATTTTCCTTTTGCAAGTTATTTTTATTTACTTAGATTTTTACAAATAAAATGTAGATTTTTTTGTTGGGTATTGTAAAGTAATTTCTAAAAATTTAATGTGCGGAAGTACACTATACACATATAAATTTGTTAAAGTAAAGATACAAAAGAAAAGAATTGAAATTGAGTAATTAATTTGTTTTTTCCCCTAAGGCCCTACAACTATCAACATAAATATCTCTCTTCCTAAAATTTCACGGCCAATCAGAGAGCTTAAAAGAACTCCTCTTTTATATATAGGAGGATTGGAAGATATTAATGCATAAATACAATATGTTGTATTTAAACTAACACTCTTTTAGTAAAAAATAAGTCTCATCTACTAAAGTAAAACTCAGTGATAACTACGTTATCTACCCGATTTTTGTGCCTAGAAACCTTCACTCGTAGCTCACTTGGATGCATTTTACGTGCATCTTAGCTATTTAATTGCTCGTTTTGCTCTAATCTCGACCGTAGGGTACTTGGTTCGGTTTCCTTGCATTTTATTGTTCTATGGGGACGGGATGAGTCCAACAAGCACATACCGGGATGAGATGAAGCCTATGGGCCAACTTAATCACCCAAAAACCGAAAAGAAGGAAGAAAATCACGCAAAAAGCAAGCTAATAGGTCAATTGTGCAACTTCAGTTGGACCATGCAACTTGACTCCAGAGAAGTAGTGCACCGTGCGACTTGAACCGTGCAGCACGACTTCCACCGTGCGACTTGACTCTAGAGAAGCTATGCACCGTGCGACTTCAACCGTGCAGCACGAGTTGGACCGTGCGACTTCCACGGTTGACTCATGGACTCTTCTAGGACCTCGTTTTGCGTGCCCTTGGATTTTATGTATAAATAATAGAAACCCTCAAACTTTTAGCAGTAGTTTTTATGATATCTTCAAGGTTAGAAAGAGAAACACAATTCCCTTTGTATTTTTGAGATTCAACAACTTTATTTTTTCAAATTAATCACATGATTCAAGCTTTTCTTCATAATTCTTCTTTCCTTGTTCTTGTTATCCTTCACTGTTGGTATACTTCTATTTTCTCTCTCTTTACTTTTGTTATTTGCTTATTTCATTGTTAGATCAAGTTTGAATATTTTGATTACTTCTTCATAAAGGTTCTTCTTTTATGCTTAGTTGGTGTTAGATTTTGGTTTAATCATTATTTTTTCTTCTTTATTTTGTCTATTGCGTGTTAATTAGTAAAAATTCAATCTTTATCATGTTTATCATCAAAGGTTCAATCTTTATCATTAATATGAGTTTAGTAATAATGAATAGTGAGTAGTCCTCTCACTAGAGTGCGATTAAGCGATGACATGAGTAATTATCCCAATTAATTCCATTTAAATTAGTTGTCAAGGGGGAATTAGTGGGGTTTACTAAGGGGTTCTGATTTGTTTATGTTTAATTTGGGATTTTGGTTGATTGTTGACCCTTGCCCACCAATGGAAATTGTTTAGGTCTATAGTTGACTACCCAATTTTATTCCTTGTCTATTTGGGTTGAGCCCGAAAGGGAGAACCTAAAGAGGGTGCCTTTGCCGGTTTGAACTTCACCTTTGGGAAAAGGGTTGGGAAGACCGGGAATCCATCGTAAGCTTAGTGACTTCTAGCTATAGTCGACTACCTTGGGATGACGCGCGTTCTTAGGAATTAGACTATTTCTTAGAAGAGTCCGAATCACGAACCCGGGAGGGAGGTGAGTCGGGATTACTAGTGTCCTATTACGAACCTGGAAGGGGGGTTATAGGCGAATTAGAGGCGTTTTCTCCTACTTGACTACCCCTAGATGACTAATTGACGGAATTTAGAAGGTGATTACAAATGTTTGTAGCTTAATCGTGCCCTAGGCCTTTCTATCCATTGAGTAAATCATATCATTTAGTTTGCCGTTATTTGTTATCAATTGCGTTAGTTTAAATTTCCATTACTTGCCTTAGTCTAGTTTTAGTTGTGTTAGCCATTCAACCTTGTTTTATTCGACTTAACTAAACAATAGAGCAACGATTTGCTCCCTGTGGATCCGACCTCTACTGACCCTTACTACGTTAGTTGAGTATTTGCTTGATTAAGTGGAAGCGGCTTAAATTCACTTATCACTTATACATATTTTTCTTACAAATTACCGCTTATATATGGTGTTGCTTGATTATTACCCAGTGGAGTAAACTTTTTCGACTTCGGAGACTATATAAGTTATCCATTCGTAAGTGGACCAAAGAGATAAAGAATAAAATATCACCCAACAATCCAACATGATGCAATTTTAAACTATAAATATCTTGGATATTTCTTTTCAAAGCGTACTGCTTGTTAAGATGAAAGACCATTGAGCCACCTTCATCTTAATATTTTTTCGTTGAGACGGTTTTCTTATATGTTATTAGAGCCAACGTGACCAAGATGGTACGCGCGGTTTCAAATTTTAAGAGTCTTTATTATCCACTCTTCACGTCCAGTGGACATTCGAGTAAGAGACATTAAGGTATAAGACCATTAATTAAGCTCAACCATCACGCTAAGGTTTTGGTAGAAATGGTCATCTCATATACCTCGCATTATTTATTGACAAACTCTGTAATTTTATTTTATTTTGGCCAAAAGAAGTGGGAATTCGCCCTAAAAACGAAATACAAAAACACGAAAGAAAACTAGAAAACATTAAACTGAACAACGCGCAACAGAACAACGCGCAGCCAAGCGACACCACCAAGATCATGTTGAACAAGAAGGAAGAGTTGACTCGGCATCTGAGTCTCCTCAAAGGTGACAACTGACAAGTTGTTGATGTGATGCATACTAAAAGTCTTTAAATTTCTCCCGGCACACTAATTCGCCGCACACTAATTCGCCTCCCGGCAGATGTGATGCATGCTAAAAGTCTTTAAATTTCTCTAGTTGGGCTTTGTGATATTGGGTTAGCCTTACATCTAAAATGGTCCTATGGAACAATTTGTACATGAGTAAAACTCGAGAGTCAGGAACTCGGGACTATGATATGAAAAGGGATGTCAACGAAACGGGTATAAGTGGATATCGCCCTGCACCCGCCCAACGATTCATATGAAGTTCCCGAATTTTGGACCAGATAAATGGACAATTGGACATACAACTTTACTGTTTACATTTCATGGGCCTCCGGCCTCCCTGTAAAATAATATTTGGGCCATAAACAATGATTTGTAAGATGTAACATTGTCTTTGTTCTACTGTTTTGAATAATCATTTAACACTATTTTGATGTATGCATTTTCAAGTTGTTCGTCAATTGTTCTCCCTCTACTTCACTGAATAATTCAAGGAGGTGTAGTGGCGAATTTAGAGAAGGCCAGCTGAGGCGTTCGCCCTCATTGACCAAGGGAACAACCGGAAAATCTTGGTTAACATTTCCACCTTTTTCAAGTTTAATGACAATTGGATAAAATGCAAATATACTACTCCATAAATACTCCGTAAATGAAGAAGACATTTATTTTAAACAAATTGTAGGCATGATTGAATGAATAGAGAATTAAAACCGACAAGTGACAATGTGTCGATAGAAAAATTCTTGTGTCTTTCGGAAGGACCGTCCCCTTTACACTAAGCAATTATAATATTCCATTTGCTAGATTGCGTAAGGCGGACGGTCCTTTCGGAGGACACAAGTATTTTTCGTGTTAATAATGGTCATTACGGGAGAAGTTAGTAAGTTACTATGGGTTTACCACCAAATGTCAATCATGCTGTAGATCTTGATTTGTGGAAAAGAAAAGGTGAAAGTGAGTCACAAAGCTATCTATCAAGTGCCAGGGACAGGAGACTAATCATCTTTTTGACATTTTCAGCATTTCTGTCTCTATTCCAGGACAAATTCTTGTTTCAACGCCCAATTCCATCGGAAACAAATAAGACTGAGTTTTGTGATCATTATGTGGTCAAAGGTAAGTAGGTAACAACAATGGTATAGTTACTATTACAGCTTATGGTTATTTGTTTTTCAAAAGTGATCACATTGGGCTGTAAAATAGTCTCAAAACTCCGTCTTATTATTTCAGACGAAAATGATCGGTCTGAACTCGTATTTCGGTACCTATTTACCACCCATTTTTTGGTTTTGTATGGTGGGGGTGTTGTTCATAGTCCACCTTGGTTCGATTTTGATGCTGTCGAGGCATTATGTTTCACGGCTTTTACCTTAATATTTTTCTAGTGATGACTCTTCGAAACTTTATATGCAAAATTGCCTAAGTTTCGACAACCCTTGCGACTAATTTAAACGTACTCGATTTAAAAGGTGTACACAATGTATGAACAAGCTCGAATTTACCAAAAACTATTGATGAAGTTTAAGGATGTATCCGATTAATTTAAAATACAGATGGTACATCGAAGAAAACCCAAATAACGAATAAGAGAGACTTACACAACTTACTAATGCTTAACAGCCACAAGCAATGGCCAACGTCTCAGATTAGAAACCAACTACAGCATCTTCAGTGGTAGGGACTGAAGGTGAGAGTGAGTTCCTGGACTCATCATAGTCATCGCAAAGAGGCGATTGTTCCACTCGAATTTCCTCGACCATCTTAGCCACCTCCATCATTGTAGGCCTCTTCTCAGGCTGTTCAACCACGCAAGCCATAGCGACATGAAGCATAGACACCAGCTCTTCTTCGATGTTCTTGTACCTCAACAATTCCGGGTCAAATACCTCTGCAGTCCACTCATCACGAACCACTGACTTGACCCATTTTGGTAGATCTGCGGATAGTTCATCTTCTTCATTCTTGGGTCGGCTTGGGGAAGGGAATTGGGTTGGGGGTTTAGCGGTTAAGACCTCTAGTAAGAGCACTCCAAAGCTGTAGACATCAGCCTGCTGAGAAAGCCTCTTGGTTTGGGCTTGTTCTGGGGCTTTGTACCCTCCTAGTCTAGCAATGGCATGCACCGGGTTTAGTAGAAGTGAGAGGCCGAAGTCTGCAATGCAGGCAACACCATTTTTGTCCAGAAGGACATTGGTTGATTTGACATTGCCATGGGGAATCTTGGAGGAACTGTATTCGGCATGAACTCGAGCAAGGCCTCTAGCTGCTCCGAGAACTAGGCTGATTCTTGTTGTCCAGTCTAATGGAATTCTTCCTGGTCCCCTGTTTCCTGTTATTCATATTGTTGGCAAAGAAATTCAAATTTGTTGTTGAGGCTTGAAATAATATACCCAATTGTTTTTGTTATAGGTGGAAATGTGAAATCGACCCAAATCCATAAATCGAGGCAGGGTATTAAATTACAATGCGCAAATTCTCATTTAAGACGGGCATATCCGTCTCAACCTTTAAGACAGATCAAGTATCACACAAAAGACAAAAACCAAATGCATTGAGATTAGCAAAATGTTTCTCCCATCTATGCAAGTGGAGTGTTATTTGACCTGTATTATTTTTAAGACGGAAATATCTGTCTTTAGAAAGACTTATTGGAGCCAACATGAATTCAAAAGAGGTAAGATTTACCATGAAGAAGGGAATGCAAGCTTCCATTAGAGAGGTAATCATAGACAAGTAACTTCTCCTCCCTAGCATAATAATAAGCTCTAAGCCTAACAATATTAGGATGCTTAAGCCTACCAATTACATCCATATACTGCTCAAACTCCTTCCTAGCACAAGGGTTAGCATCCTTCAGCCTCTTCACCGCCACCGTGCTCCCATCCTCGAGCACTGCCCGGTAAACTGTCCCAAGGCTACCTTTCCCAAGCATCTCAGCTGATGCCCGGAGCAAGTCCTCAAGCTCAAACTTCTTCCTCTTATCAAAGAATACCAACCTACTCTTATCAGTGGCATTAGTCTCATCACTCTCAAACCCGGTTCCGACACCACTAGTATTACTTGCATACACTCTCTTCTCACTTCCATAACTACTTCTCCTCTTTGCAACTTCTTTGTCATCTGCGTAACCCTCACCGCCATTACTACCACATCTTTTGCAACAAAAAGCTAATATAAATGATAAGACAACCAAGACTAGAACTGAATTAGTTACTATAAGTGCAACTATCACTCCATGGCCCAAACCCTTTTTGGGTTTTGAAGGTGCGAATGAAGACGGGTTTGATGCTACTGTCTCTGTTGAAGCAGCTTCTGATGGAGGTCCATCCCCTGTACAAGAAAACCAGCTACATTATAAACTATAGTGTATTCACTTGCAAATAAGATCCTCACCATTTCTTCTTAATGGCCCCCAAGTAACATGTAATGGTCAATTGTTTGTTGAGGTGCAAAATGAATAACTATTCAAAATTGTTCTGTTTGAGGAAATGGAAGAAAACGGAGAGGATTCTTACTCGTTCAATTGGTCAATAGAAATTGGTTAATTGATCTAGGACAATAATAGAACATTGCTATAGAAACTTGTGACATGGTCACCCCACATCAAACATTAGTCCACAAAGTATAAAGTTGATTTTTTTTTTTTTTTCTAAAAATTATCAAGACACATTACTTTAACCAACCCAATTACAAAATGAAGATATTGTTCTGAAAAAAGTCGAAATATGTTAGGTAGATTCCAATTTCATTCATAAATTACCACCTCTAGAATTCAAAAATCATTACCAAGAAATGTAACCGACAGTCATTTGCATGTTGATTAAGAGATCCTAGCCACAAAACTAGCAATTCTGAGGAAAAAAGTTATACTAATGGAAATTGACCTGATAAACGGGTTATTTGGGTTAGGCATGCGACAACTCCAACAAGTCAATTTAGATATTCATCTCAGATCATCTTAAGTTCATGCATATTTTGAGCTTGTCATTATCAAGTCATTTAAGGATAATCAGCCGGGATAAACCGAATTTTATTTTAGAATTTATTCACATACGAGTCAATTCGGGTTAGATCAGCTATGTGAGATCACTACTCTAACAACTAACAAGTGTACTACCTCACTACCTTCTCAAATGATTACACAAATTTTTAACACAAATACAAAAGCCTAATGAAATTCCACAAATTCCAACAACAAAAACCTGTTAACAACAATGTTAAATCACACACATTCTCATTTAAAACGGTTGTACGTGTGAAACCGGACTATTGGTATAACGAGTTAATAATGAACATTAATTAGTACTACAAACAATTTAAAGACGGTTTTAAGAGAGACTAACTAAGATGAGAAATATACCTGAAAAGGAACAAGTAGGCAAAGGAGAAGAACCACACAAGCCCTGATTCCCCAAAAAACTAGCCTCTCCAAATTTTCTCAACAAACCGTTGGGCAATCTCCCAAACAACTCATTATTCGACAAATTCATCTCCTTCAACTCTCCCAACGTCTCCGAATAATCCGGAACCCGTCCCGAAACCGCATTATTCTCCAGCCTCAAACTCAGTAACCTCGTAAGACTCGACAATTCCGACGGAAGCGGCCCACGTAAGTTATTATCCGACACATCTAACCTCAAAAGCCGCCTTAAATTCCCAAATTCCGGCGGAATTTCCCCGGAAAAATCGTTACGAGACAAGTAAACATGTTTTAGGTTACTACAGCTGGCAATTGGTAAAATAGAGCCGTTGAGACGGTTATCAGAAAGGTCTAGAAACCGTAACTGGTCGAGCGAGGAAAGCGAAGAAACCGGGCCTCGTAAATTAAGTGCAGGAAGTGAAATCGACGAAACCCGGCCCGAATTGGTGCAACGGATACCAAACCAAGAATTGGAACATGGGTTGGTGTTGGAAGTCCAGTTAGTGAGGAGGTTCCCATATGGGTCGGATTCAGTACGGAAGTTGAGGAGGGAAACGGTGTCGTTTTGGGCGTGGAGGAGAGAGAATGTAGAGAGAAGGAAGAGAAAAAGTATGAGCGCCATTGACGAGTGAAGAGAGGCGGGAAAGTGAGAATTATGATGATGGTAATGGTGATGGTGATGGTGATGATAATGATGGTATGGTCATGGACATATTTTTGAAGGTGTAAGGTGGGAAAAAGTGTGAGTGGGTTTAAAAGGGAAATTATGAAGGTGTGGGATGTAATTTGAAATTATGATTTTTCATACAATTTGAATGTTAGGAAGAAGGATTTATGGGTGTTTCTTTGTGGGTTTTGACTTTTGACTTTAGAATTGGTAGGGAACTAGGGATCTTGGGGTGGGGTACAGTGTTGATTTACTTGCCTAATGTCAAAAATATTTTGTTTTTTTAGGTGAAAAATATACCTAATGTCAAAAATATTTTGTTTTTCCTAGGTGAAAAATATAGCAATACGTCTTGCTTGTGACGGTTACTAGTTTGTGACCTCTCACAATCCCTCGCTTGTATGCCTTCTCACTTGCTTCTCGTGAGAGCTTACAAGCTTGTGACGGAATAGTGTAGTCACACATGAGAATCTGTGAAAATGTAGTGTTTTTAGGTGAAAATATATGTTTTTCAAAAATTTGATGAGTTTTTAGAGGGTTCTGATTGGTAGAGATGATAATTATTGACGATCTTTCATATACAACAGAAAAGGAAGGGTATAATCATGGAGATGTTATAGAAATGTACACCTTAAGGGTCATCTTCTTCGAGTCCACCCCAGCTTGCCACCAATCATTGGCCTCCTATAATTGGCCTGAGTACCCGATCCACTGCTAACCTGGCCCGTAGCGGCTCGACTTGGTCGCCATACATCTCTATGTACAACTTTTGTAAAAGAGAAAAAATACACGGTGCATGACAATACTAATTATCTTAAACATCTTTGAAATGAAAATAAAGTTTATTAAAATAAGTTTGGTTTACTTTCTTAGTACAATTTAATTCAATCTTGTTTAACTAATAAGTTAAATTAAGTTAAATTCATTTTAAATTTAGTTCATTTCAAGTTAGTTAATTAAAAATTAGTTTAGCTTAAGTTTAACTCCAATTTTCTAATTCTATCCCTCCCTGTAATTAATTTTTCAAGTAGTCAACAAAACTAATTTCAATACCACATAAGCTTATTTTCATAGTTTCGGGGTAATAATAATATAAGCCACATTAAATCCTCTCCAGTTTGTTAAAAGAGGTACTAGACTCTAGTTATTGGAAAGAATTCAACCTCATAATGTAATATCACAAATTTTCATTGAAAATGAACACTATCCGTCACAAGCTGAAGACAGATAACACCTCTCTCACAATATACAAGTGACATTATATATACTCCGAAATACTTGTAGTTTGTGATTAACATAAATAGGTTAATCATTGAAAAGAAACTTGTATAAACAGTGAAGGAGCAGTGTTGTAAACTTTAGTCCATTAAGAATTGACCAAAACTGTTTAGGGTTCTTTATAGTGTGTCGGCATTTGATTAAAGAAGGTGATAATGATTAATGATGGAAGTTGTAAATTGTAATGAAGAAAGAGTAAATAGGAGGAGGTGGTACAAATGATTGCTGTTCTCCACACCTCTACTAAAGAAAAAGAAACTAGTGAAAAAAAGCTGTGGGGTCCATGGAATCTGTGTACATTGTACTGCACTGTTACTTATTCATCTTTTTGGAATATCATTTTCACAATAGTACACTGATTTTACCCTTTTACAGAGTACTTTATTAAGCAAGGGAATGCAGTAACTCCCCGTATAATTTGGAACACAAGTTCTCATTTGTGACATACATGTCCATTGTTATAAGTTTGTAGTGAGTTAAATATTATTCATGTGGAATAAATAGGACAAAAGTAGAGTGTTTAGGTAGTAGCAATCAGTGTTGTCTTATCTACTCATATAAATAGTACTTAATCCGTCGTAAACTTATGATATATATGTCCGTTATTAGGGAGACTTGCTCAATTTGAAAATAGGAAAAAAAAAAATATTTTATCATTAACAAGAATGCTTATTTTTGAAATAAATAGCGTGCTTAGAGAATAAGTGAGATTTCATCCTAAAATTAATTAGTGATAGCAAAAGTAGCTCACTAGTTCATAAACATGTCTTCTAATTATTAATTCGTCGATGTAGGGGTTTTTGTCTTATATACACATGAAAATAGAGTTCAACGGTATATAATCTAGTGAAGAAGTTAACAGTTCAACAATTGGTTTTAGAGTGGACGGGCTAGCTTGAGGCAATAAGGTGGTGTGCGGAAATGGTGGTCGAGATGATGCATAGTAGAGTTGTGGTTATGCTATCTTCCTTAGTTATATAACCAGCATGCAGAGTCACATTAGGCCTAATTTGCATCAAGTGAGGGAGAGAGAGTTTCAAGAAACAAACATGCAAGGCCGTAGGGTTGTGGATTGTTGGAAATTTTTACAATCCGAAACGGAGCATGAATACGGTAATAATGAGTCACATCAAGCCATGTGATGTTGCTTTAATTACAAGCCACTCTCTCTCGTACACAATGGTCAACTCCTTAATCAACAATTATGCCAATACGAGTACTTGATATCATTTCAGTACAAAAATTAGTAATCCGTACCGGCTAGAAAGAATCACAAAAATGATAACTATTATGAGACATGAATTATAATCCATATACTACAGATTTGTAGTCTGCAATAGTGAAAATAATGACGAAGAAAAGTAGCGTGACAGGACGTATAATACCAAAATTTGCTTTGTACAACTTGGTAAACATGGATCAGAAGGACTATTTGAACTATTAGAACACGTAAATGAAATCGCTCATAGCATTAGATCATGTCGTATATATTCATGGTGATGATGATGATTGTTGTGCTCACCAAGACATGAAATGACAAAAGATACAGGTTCCTAATGTTGTAAAATCATTAGTTGGCAAGCAAAAGGGCCAACTCTCAAGTCGCCTCCTCTCCCCCGGCATCTTCAATCTAATTTCAACCCCAGAAAATCAAATCCTAAGGCCATGTTTAGAGAGAGGGTTGGGACTTGGGAGGAAATAGAGGGGGAGGAATACAATTTCCCTTCTTTGGACATACAATCCGTTTATACCACCAACTGATGGATTATACCACCAATTGTACAATCAATTTCCTGCAAAATTGTACAGTTGATGGATTTTTCCACGAATTGTACATACAACAGATGAGAATGGAGTATTGACTATTTATATACAATTTTTCTCCAACTCCAAATTACTATATTATCATTCTTTTTAAGGACTAATTAGAAAATCCTCATTATTACTATATGTTTACATCATCCAAATCCCCTCAATCCCTCATTTGAGAGTCGGCAGGAAACTTATTGAACCACATGACAAATTTCTATTTTATGAATTTAACACTCATCTAATAACACTATAAAGTGGTGATTAGCACCAAAAACAGAGCAAATGCTACTATAAAGAAGCCAAATAGACTGTAAAAAGAGGACAAAAGGAGGCAAAATGAAAGGAAAGTGGACCAATTGAAGAGGAATAATGATTCACGAGATGCCGGATAAAGCAATTGGATAAGTAAAACGAGGAACATCCTTTTTTTTACACTTTTTCCTTTCAAAAAAAGTTAAGGGAGACAAGGCCCAAGTCTCTCTGTAACAAGTCACTTTTGTACCTTAATAAGTAGAGTGACTCAAGCCGAAATTGGCGTTTCACAAAGTGTCATCTAGCTTTGTACTACAATTGTACTAACCCATCAATCCATCAACTCTTTGTGGTCATCCCTCTTGGTGTACTCGGATCATCCAACTTATAGATGAGCGTCGATTGTCATTGAAGACGGACACTTTTCGTCACAAGTTAAAGACGGGTTAAATGTCACCATTTAAACAACAACTGTGACCATTTTAATAAGTCTATGGTGGTATAGCTTAGAAAGTTGTTCTGGTTACATTTCGTCTTAAATAGGTCACATTTACTCTGTCTTCGGCTTTTGACAAAATGTTACCCGTTTTCAGCAAGACTTGTTGATAGATGAGGGGATAAAAACCGAAATAAACCTATGATATGTACATTAGGGTTTTAGAACTCTTCATGGTCATCCCTCTTGGCGAACTCGGGTCACCGATCATCCAACCTATAGAACACTGGATAAAAACCGAAATTAACAAATGGAAAGGAAAAGAGAGTGGTGATGAGATAAGTTCCATCCAACCAACGATGAACCTATCACGTGTTATTCTTCTCCTTTCTGATTAAAGTAAATATAATAATATATAAACTAAGTTGCAAATTACTCGACTATAGTCTCTTATCTAACTCAGGAGGTACACCACATTTTCTGCTAATAAATAGCTATGTACTTAGATTTCACTTGATTCTTCCTTCTCCCCTACTTGTCATCAACACCTAAGGAACGAGAAGATATATGGATATCTTGCGATCACATTCTACAATAATAAATACTCCGTATAAAACAAGTAAGGCATACTAGAGAGTAGAGACTAACCACAAATCAAGTTCAGACTTCCTCTTCTTGCAAAATGCCAGACAATGATGGTCCTTCTCTGTGGTTTAAAGTAGACAATTGCGCATCAATTGTTCAGAGATGTAATCACGACATTATACACATTCCTTTAATGCTCAGAGTTCTATTCCATAGAGGGCTTGGTTTTAATTTGTTAAATAGTATAGATAATGACAAATCACCTTTGTAGAATAACAAGGATTTCCATTTCAAAATCTGCATTTACTTTTAATCATCTCTGAAATAGTTATCCAGATATGCGCGGCAACTTCGCTTCATTATGATGAAAATTTGTTAGCAGCAACAGAAAGTGTCCATGAATTAAAGAGTAATACAGTTAAGTAAAACAACTGTCTAGAATTAAACGATGAAATGGCTACATTACCACTCAAATGGGAAGCCTTCTCAAAATAAAACGATCAAGCTGAATCCACACATGCGCCAAAACACCACTAGACAAAGCATTGAATGCCTGTTTCGCAGCTGACTGGCGAGCTTCCAAAGTAACAGGATCACTTAGAAGTTCATGAAGCGCTGTTATTAGCTCAGATTCCTTGGAAACCTATTAGATTAGATAGAATAGTGAGTGTAGTAATTCAACAACTCTACAACACATCTATGACGATCATAACTAAAAACACATCTTTTCTATTTTCTTTCATCTTTTCTTCTTATTAAAGTTCCTCTCCTTTTTTCTTCAATTTTTTCATTCATTCAAAGGACCCCAAATTATTTTCAGACTAAGACTTTATTGGTGTTGCCGTCGATATCAAGTGAGGAGCAGAATATCAGATGGTTAAGGCAACAAGCCATTTCCGTGTTAATCTGTCATCCAATATTTTCATAAACGGACCCACAAAGACTCGCTACTTGCCTTATAAGACATTCAACTTTAAGGCACAATCCACATTTGAACCCATGAATTCATTAAGGTGGAATCCATATCTTGAGAAGAATTGTATTTCCACAGCCTCATTATTTATTAATAAGATTCTCACATCCTTCAATTTACTCTCAGATAAAAGCATTTTCTAGGATACCTTGACAAAGGCCAACATGAATAAAAAACTGTACATATACTGTAAACATAACCATAAACAGCCAGTAACCTTAGATACCAATACTCCGTGGTAAAAACTAAAAAGTATAAAAAAATGTAACTAACCTGGAGAACAGATAAATTATTGAACCGCTGCATAGTAGATACCATGTGTGAGAAGTGTCCAATATGAAGTCCTGGGGTTCAAAAGCCAATATTATTTAGGCTAGATGATGGACAAAATAATAAACCACGAATACAAAGAAAAGACGAAAAAATACTAAATATTAACTGATTATAACTTGAATCGTTTGATTTTGAGGTAGTCATTAATATAATTGGCAGAGCACTATTTTTTTTCGGTTGAGCCAGTTTAGGATCGATAAATGAATATCAGAGTAGCAGATAGAACCTGTAAGAACAGCACATCCAGACGCCATTGCCTCTGAAATATTATGACCTGCAAAATCAGGCAGGAATGATCCTCCTACGACAGCAATGGGCATCAGCCTATAAAATTCTCTTAGTTCACCTGCAACATCAAAGAAAGAAAAAGTTCAAAATACATGGCATATGCTAGAAGACTTTTTACCATCATGGAAGATGAATAATATCTGACACAATTTTTCCTTCACAAAAAGATGCATGAGTAACTTGATCGCGAATCAATGCTAGGTCCGGTATTTAAAACCATGGCTTCAAGAGCTCAGATCAAGGGACTCAAAACATGGTTTACAATTTTAATAATGGATGATGATGACAATGCCTAACACACCAGGCTTGCAGCAAAAGTATACATGAGAAGTGAGAACACTAGGATACTTCAAGAATCATTAAAGGGATTGAAAACATGATTTGAAAAATGAATCTTATGCTACCAACCATAAGGTTTTGCATAGTAGTGTGTGTGTCAAGATCACACTCTACATCACTTGTAAGTCCTGATTGTTAAAACTATTCCATGTGTCTTGATCCTGGAGTATGCCAGCTTCTACTTTCAGAATAATTTTCCGCAAAGATGTACTGCTAGGAAGTTCTACACTAGTACATTTCCTCTAATCAGTACAGAGGTGCCAAATAAACACGACTGCTAAACTGACTTTAAATTCAGTTTAAGTGTTCACCAATGCCATGCAGATACGTGTTTAAGAGCCTCTGGAAGCGCTTATTGGTGTAAACTACTGATTCAAAGTCTGCTATAAAACAGTCGCACTTGTGAGAAATTGAGGATACACTCAGTTCTCATCTCTTCTTTCAGAAAACAAAACAGCATAGCTAGTTCACCATTAAATTGGAAAACTGCCCCAAGATTGGCCAAATAAGAATTGTGAAATAATTTTGAGCAAAAGGATTTCAAAAGGCCTAGTCTAACGATCCTTAATGAGGATTAAAATTCACTATGGATATCATGTTTATTCTTACTTAAACTATACATCAGGCTCTTTTACCTCGCACCCCAAATCGAGTCATTCTGGGATGTTTTTTTTTCACAATTTCAACCTAACGGCTAGGGCAGATACTAATATACAGAGATAAGGGAAAAAATGTCTAAAAAAAGATCTAAGGTGCTCACCTAATGTGTTGACCATATATACGTTAGTTGCTGATGTAAGTTTACCACCATCAGACCTCATAGCTACATCAAATCCTTCTTCTCTCAGTCTCTACGCAATATCATAGGGATCTGGTAAATTACGTGAATCATAATGCTAATGGAATTCACACGCTGCCATTTCTATAAAAGTTTTAAGTATTAATAAAACAAAACTATTGAGCTGATGTTACTGGAAAGCACCACACTGAAGAAGAATAGAGAGTATTTGTCTGCTAGCAAACATAGCCATCTGATCATAAACTTATACATGGACTTCAGTCCATTCAAGAGATAGATGTATCTAGGTTGTAAAGGTAACAGAAAACGTATGGATTGAGTCCAAATGAATTTGAAGTGATTAATTACCACCAAGTTGAAAGTCATTGCATATGGAGATATGAGATACCTCAGCGAACTCATAACCGTGTTGTGGATGTCGTGGCACAATGACGGTCAGCAAATTGTTGTGGTTTTGTAGCAGTTTCTTATGAGCTTGGAGTATCACTGCAGAACAATATAGGATATTGATCCAATCAACAAATGACTGAGGGCAAAGGTCTTACTGAAAACAAACAAGTGGCACAACGGAAAGACTTGAAAAACAGATAGAATGTATTGCATAGTTTGTTTCAAAGATGATGCTAATGACGTGAGTCTCAAACACTACCAACTTTCCATGTTTGACAGCCATTTCTAAGAAATAGAGCTGGAAGAACCTGAAAACCATTTCTAGAGGAGCTAGAGAGATACACTATTCTTTGGATTCGGAGTATGGAATAAAGCAAAACGGTTTAGTTGATCATATGTGTTTCTTATAATGTAGAGTAGCAGTTCGTGAACATAGTTGTATGAGAATGTCTTCTCCATATACCCCAGTGCCTGGATGGCTCCTGCAAATTGCTTGGGGGGTGGGGGGTGGGGGAACATACATTGATGAAAATTGTGTCAAGAAGTGCATTGATGTTGCTACTTCACAATAGATAGAAGAACATCCACTTTAGTGAGCCTTTTTGCTTTATACCATCATAATCCAGAACCAAAGAGTAAAAAGTCTTTGGTTCCATTGGAAATGAAACAAGGGAACAAAGCATATCTAAAAAGAAAATCACCCTTCAAAGCCTCTGGAATAATGCAATTCCTGTTTCTATTTCCAGGGCAAACCAAAATAAATTACTCTGTAATAGACAAGAAATGAAGTTATTACACCAACCTTCATGTTCTCCTTTATGAATAGAAGAAGCCATCCAAGACGGCCTGTGACTAAGTTGAAGCCGCAGATCTTCAACATCTTTGAGAAGATTTTTTGACATTTCACATCTCCCAACAGCTGGGGAAAAAAATTATCATCAAGTCAGTCCAAACAATTTTCCATGCCAGAAATTTAGAGTGAAGTGATATTCTGGTAGGATTAATAACACTGATCAACTTTAGCATAGCCTTCTAACTTGAGACTTGTCCCAGGACATATAGGTCATGTGTCATTAAAATGGGGAGACTGGATATTGTGAGGTTGCTCAGCTCTTGTAAAGGCGTCTTTTTGGGTTGAAAGGGGGAACAATCCTGGTATTTTAATTTCTCGTTTCATTCTTAATCAAGAAATTGGTACTTGCGTGGAAAATACGGCCTCGAAATGTGGTCCCGGCGATTCAAAAGCTTAAGAAAATCCGCACTTTGAGTGCCGCGGTCCAGATTAAAAATCAAATAGAGCACTTGATCTATGCAAAAGAGGACGTTAAGTCTTTATAATTTGTTACACACGCCTAAAGCCTTACAAGGATACAGAAATTTTGTGCAATAACCATGAGAGACTATGTTTTATGCCTTCGGTAGGAAATAAAGTTCCACATAATGTGAACTGCTTAACTTCAGTAACCTTCTATACATCACTTGAGATTCTTGGAGTATCTTAACGGACTACAGTTTACAATATCAGGGGCCTCAGAGTACAAGTCAAACAACTATCAGTTCATAACAGTTTTGTTAATGTGTGGTTTGTTTTCATTAGAGGATTCCAACCCCCACCCACCTCATATTACTATCTTGAGAGAGTTTACACTGAAATACTTAAATTAATGCCAACTGTCCGACAAATAACGGCACACCCGAAGAAGTGATCCCGTACTAGAAATCTTGATACATTTAACTTACTAAAGAATGAGTTTTCAGAGAATGAAACAGAGCCAGAAAGATTAGTCCAGCAAATAAGGTGAAGAGTGTATTACCATACTTCAAGTCAGCAGAAGTACTGATTATGAATGGTGGAGCTTGCAATAGCTGAAAACGAATGGACTCGGTGGTGCTCTGTGGTACACAAATAATTCAAACACAAAAGGACAGCAGAGAGCAGACAGCAGGTACGAGAATGAAGCATGGCAGTTTACCAAAGGCAAAATCAAAGAGAACTTGGACAGCATCAAGGTGATCAACGGAAGTACAGACGGTGCCGACCACCGTCTAAAAGACGTTTCAGACATTCGAGCATTCAGCAAAGCCAAAAATATCTGAACAATGAAAAGAAACAGCCCTTTTACATATTAGAACAACAAGCACAATCATGACTAACTGCTCAATGAGAGTAAATATACACTTCTGAATGAGAAAAAGACATTTCACATATAACATAGGGAACAAGCACAATCATGTTATTTTACCAAGGCAGGGGAGAAGGAACATCACAATTACAAGGAAACTTTTGATAATGTTATGCCATTAAGTTTTTATCCTTTCCTATTTTAAGTACAGAAAATTAACGTCTCAGAAGTAGGATCTAGAAATACCACTCATTGCTTCTTTAGCTCACTCCTTATGATCTAAGATACTGCATCAATGATATTCTCTCACAATCTAAATTCAGCCAAGTCAAGAGGTAGTTCAGTCCATTACTAGCCCACAAAAGAAAGTCAATGCCACAGCCTACTTGCAAAGTTGCTGCGAAGAAGAAATAGGTGATGACGACTTGCAGAACTTCTCACTCTCAAGAAAACCATTGTACAAAACAATCCCCGAGCTATGAGTGGAGTTTGTATTCCATTCCTAACTGATAACAGAACTAGCAGGATATGTTGACCTAGATAAAGTCGTTACCAAAAAAAAAGATTATATGCTTAAAAGGTTGTTAAAGTATATAGCTTTCGAAATCTTAACATCCTAATTCTGGGACAATGACACTGCATTAGGAGTAGCAATAAGCCAACTAGGGTGGCCAGGCAATCTAACTCCTACACATAATAAGCCCTTCTAAAGTGAAGATTCATTCCTTCATAGATTTACAACAATCTACCCCTTCGCGACCACTACTTAGTCTACAACAAAAAAAAACAAAGCCTTAGTCCGAACATGATCATCCGAAACTGTTTAGGCATGAATCCACTCCTTTGAAAATGAGCCATTTAGGAGACCACTACTTTGTTTATGTTAAGAAAACCGACCGCAAAAGATCTTAGAATTACATAACCATATTGTGATACGGTAAAGGCAGGAGATATATTCAGCTACCAGCCAATAGAAAAATTTGTAGGAGAAGATGAACCCTGCCGAGGATGATAGCCCAAGAAAACCAGCAAGCAAATTAACAACAAATTTCCAGGTTTCATATGATGTCAGAATGAGACTAGATGCACAATAAAGAATCTTTGTAGAAAGTAGCAAAAACAGTAAGAAGCATATGAGTTATTAATACTAATGGAATATCTTCATGCTTGTAGATCTATCAAGAATTGTGGACTTACTTTATTTATTGCAGCTGACATTATAAGATTTGGCCAGAGTTCACTCTCCAGTAAAATAATAGCACTTGGTTTCCAGTAGCTAAGGAAAGCATCTACCGCAGATGGTAAATCCAGCGGTGCAAACTGGTATACAACATAAGTTTTTATTTTGCTAAATGTCAAAAAAATTATCATCTCAAGATGAGATAACAAACAGAAGAAAATAAAACACATCATTTTAGACAGACAGCTAAAACATGAACGGGTCAATGAGCGTCGATAAAAAATTACACAAGTGAAAATAGGTAGGAATCAAAGCAGTGTATCAACTCTTTAGAAAACAGCAAGATCTTTCATTATTGTCAATAAAAAGGTCAGCATTGGGCTGGTTATGTAACTGCATTGTTAACGTTACTAATATAGTTATGCCCATAATGAGCAGTGTCAAAATTTATATGATCACAGCGTATAATAAATCAGATTAACTGAGGATGCACTCAGACATTATTCATCCAATAAAACAAAATGCAGCAGACCTTACCTGATATATTACAGCAGGAGGAAGCTGATTCTTCAGAACCTCGCTATAATAGAAACAAAAGATTATTCAGTTCCACTTCCATTTGGTACAAACAAATTCATTTGCTACCATATCACTAACATCTTGTTTTAGAGTTCATAATGTACTTCATAGTTTAAATGCAACTAACGAAGGAAAAGTTGTGGAAGTATAATCACAACTATGGTATACTTAATAGCACTACATCAAGACAAAAACGCAAAAAATAACATTCATGGCACTTATTAATCAAAATCAAAATACGATGGTAATTTTGTTCCCTCCTTAGTCCTTACATAGGTGGAATTGTGGGAATAAGGCCAACCCTATTAAAGCCTTGGTGGAGTCTATTAAGGTATTCGATGTATTCCCACTATAGGTGTTCATTGACGGGGAACAAAATCCTCTTCTGTTTTCTTACTACTCGGAGCCTCAGGTTCTAATTAAAACAAGGTCTCTCCAACCCAATAGATGGTCCTAGGCACTTTAGTTACAAATCCAAGTTTCGAGCAACTAAAATGAAAATCACGAGAAGGAAAATACAAACTTCTGCATAACCGAAAATTTGAGCTGATCATTAACACCTCTAGAATTATGATTACCAAACTCGATAATTAATTCCACTCAAAACCTAGTCACGTTCCAAATATGAAAAAAAAACGACATCAAAATCAACGCAAAAACTAATAAACAGAGAATTAAACAAAACTCACAATCCAGAAACTGTGGTAGTAGTCATGAGAATGTTCAAATCCGGACGCTCAATCAAACACCTTTGAATCACCGGAATCGCCGCCATTCCTTCGCCTATCAAACCGAAACAGGATAACTCAGGTAATACCAGCGACATAACAAAAACAATAAAAAAAAAATTAAAAATGTTTAGCTAAAATTTTCATTTTTGCTCTAGCTCTAGTTTACTAATTGCATTACTTGTTCGTCAATACGGCGGCGCTCGATCGCCTATAGACAATACAAGAATTGAAATTGTTAAAATTGTTTATAATTATTACTAGTTCGGCCGTAACTTTTAACTCCTCGTTCCGTCACTGAATTGGACGGTATTATTACCGGTAAAGTTGTTACCCTAATTATTATTACTAGTTCGGCCGTAACTTTAAATCCTGATTCCGCCACTAAATAAGACGGTATTAGACATACCGGTATAGCCGTAACTTTAAATCCTGGTTCCGCTACTGAATAAGACGGTAATAGACCTACCGAGAGAGACGGCGTGAAACCAGAGAAGAACACCGGGAGGGCGACGGAGAGAAGGAATGCCGAGACGTTCGGGCCAGCGAGAGGAGTGTTCGAGGCCTCGGAATTTGCGGTAGTGTAGATGGAAGTGGAGAAATGGAGAGAGAATGGTAGTGAGTGATTTGTAAAGGTTGTATAGTGTGTTGCCTCGCTTTCTCATCATCATCGCCGTTGAATATGGCGACATTTTTACACTGCTGTTTCTCTGATTCACCGTCTGTTGGGTTATGACTTTTGAAGTTCACAGCGTTTGTGGTTAGGTTAGTCGTTAGTGGAGACTATTTTCTCACGGACTAGATTATGTTTTTTCTAATTTTATTTTTTAGCTTCATTTGAGTCTAGTTCGTCTCTTGACAAACTAAATTTTACCTTGCTTCATTTGAGTCTAGTTCGTCTCTTGACAAACTCGGATTGGAGGATTATGTTTGAGGAAGGCTCGCTTCGTCATCTGATTCAAAATCAATCGGATCACTGTCCAATAATTGTTAACACTAATGGGTTTGCTCCTATTCCGAACATCCTTCGCCCCTTTCGTTTTCAGGCTGCTTGGATTGGACACAAACAATTCTCGGATTTCGTTGCTGATAATTGGAACAATGATCAGCCTATGTTTCCGTTTATTACTCAATTTGCTAGCTTGCTTAAAGATTGGAATAAAAATGTTTTTCGAAATATTTTTGAAAAGAAGCGTAGCTTGGAAAGACGTCTTCTAGGAGTCCAACTCAAACTGTCGGGTGGAGGACCAAACTATTTGTTCAAGTTTGAACAAAAATTAAAGAGACAACTTGATGATGTGCTACGTGAGGAAGAATTATTGTGGTTCCAGAAATCCCGAATGGAGGCCATTTGTGATGGGGATCGTAATACCCGGCTATTCCATTTAGGTACTATTATTAGAAGGAAACATAATCGCATCGAGGCTCTTCAAGATAGTGAAGGTAATTGGGTTTGGGATGTTGCTGAGGTCAAGGGATTGGTTTTAGAGTACTTCAAGAATTTGTTTGCCGGTCCAACTTCAGAATGTAACCTTTCTGGACTAACTATTGGTCTATTTCCCGAACTGACAACTACGGAACGTTTGAAATTAGACCGAGACTACTCCGTGACGGAAGTGCAGTGCGCTCTTAACCAAATGTCACCCTTTAAAGCTCCGGGCCCCGATGGCTTTCAAGCACTTTTTTACCAGAACCAATGGGACGTGGTCTCACCGAGCCTATGTCGCATGATATTTGATGTCCTTCATAAGGATATCCTTCCGGAAGGGCTTGGGGAGGCTTTTATCTCGCTCATTCCCAAAGTGGACCATCCCCATGTAGTGTCCCAATTTCGTCCGATCGGTTTGTGTAATGTTTCGTACAAGATTATTACCAAGATGATCGTGAATAGGCTGAAACCTATATTACCTGTCCTAATAAGTCCGATGCAAGCTAGTTTTGTTCCCCGGAGACAAATTACTGACAACATTATTATGGTGCAGGAAGTGTTGCACTCTATGCGAGGTAAGAAGGGTAGGAAAGGCTTTATGGCGCTGAAACTGGACCTTGAAAAAGCTTATGACAAACTGGAGTGGCCATTCATTGCATTCACACTTCGGGATATGGGACTTCCGGACCGGATGGTTCGAACGATTATGAACTGCGTCAAAGCTGCATCTCTGAATGTACTTTGGAATGGCGAGAAAACGGAACCTTTTAAACCCACCCGGGGGATTCGACAAGGTGACCCACTATCCCCTTATTTATTCACTATATGTATGGAAAAGCTTAGCCAACTTATTGAACAATCTAATGGTTGGGATGGATGGAAGGGTTTCCAAACCAGCCGTGGGGGTCCCTTCTTGACCCATCTTTTCTTTGCGGATGATATTATTTTATTTGGCGATGCTACGGTTCACCAAGCTCAAATAATTAAAAAATGCTTAAATACTTTCTGTCAAGCCTCGGGTTTACGGATTAGTCTTACCAAATCGAAGGTATTTTTTTCCCCAAATACGAGTGAAGATGATATTGGCCCTATTGTTGACGAGCTTCAAATTGAGCGAACAACCGATCTCGGGATGTATTTGGGAATGCCTACGTTGAATGGTAGAGTTACTAAGGAAACCTTTGATTTCATTGCTCAAAAGGTAGACAAAAGACTATCTGGATGGAAAGCAAAGAACCTCTCCTTGGCTGGACGTGCTACACTTATACAGTCCACTTTATCGTCCATTCCGGCTTATGCAATGCAGACAGCTAGGCTACCTCGCTCCCTATGCGATGATTTGGACAAAAAATC
>JAOWBH010179234.1:0-18807 GCA_028566215.1 Silene coronaria
CGTTAGATCAGGGGGGAATAGAGAACAAAAACAACAAAGGAGTATTCCCAAATTGGGGTCGGTTAACTTAAATCATTATTTGAAATAGTCAATGCCAGATCAAATAGTAATAAAAAAAAAAGGGAAAGAAAACAAGATAAAAATAAGGAAAATTTTGTCAATGTACCTTAAAAATATCACTTTTTCTAACTTACTACCTTGAAATTTTCTATTATAAAAACTACTGCCTTTAAAACACTTTTGATTGTAAATTATCACCTTGTCCACTTTCCGGCAAACAAGAGAGTAGATTAACCAATTTACTCTTACGTTAATCTTCTTCTTCAATTCAAAACCAATATCACAAGTTCAGAACTACTAGTTCCTTGCCTTCATCTTCATCATCAAACCCAGGGGAAGATCTAGAACCCTCGTAATGGAGGTTTGAGTTTACACACTAAACATTGAGGCAAAATACATCAGTTCACTATTAAAATGGGCTCATTATATATTCATTTCTTGTCATTATAGTGGTATAACATTTTTAAGATATGTACTTAAACATTTAACTTCCGGAATACAAAATATCATTGTGTTATATTTCTACAAAGAATGAAAACAAGAATAATAGGAAAAATCAATTGAATATAGTTTGAATAACATATTGTGAAGGTGATAAATAGTCCACAACCGTTGTCAACTAAAAAGATGTTTTCATGAATACAATAACTCAAATTGCTAAATTTTGGATTTGAACCCATGCCCTCTCTTTGAAATGTCATGCACAAATCCTTATGCCAATGAGATCTTGCTGATTTATTACCATTCCATTTTATATATATTAGCTTTTTGAATCAGTGGGGTTCAATTGAACCCCATGAACCCTCACTGAAACCACCATGCTCAAACCCCTTCTTCATTCTCAACACATTAACCAGGAATCTAAACATCAAGAACATTACTAATTCCAACTAGAATCAGAATCCAAACAAATATCAGCAAAACCAACTTCAAGGAATTAAACTTGGGATTCACCAATTTTAAGAAAAGGAAGCTTGACAAAGCCTCGTTTGATATCCCTACTTGTGGTCATTCGCACATAGGGAGAAAAAGGATGGTAACAAAGGTGCATTTAAGGATAGTGATTCAAGGATAACCTAAAAACTAAAGAGAAGGTGCTATAATATGGGCCGAGATCCAACTATACAATATAGTGTGTATGAGATAGTGGATACTCCAAGAGAATTGGAGCACTGAATAGATTATCTCCAATATAATAGCACACACATCCTTGTGGTTTTATATTTCAATGTAAATCCAAGCCTACTTTTTGTAAATTTCAATGATTGATAAGTGAATTTGGTTGACTGGGCTGCACAATCTACTTATAGCAAACATTACACGCCGTGCTAACTTGTGAATTTAATTTTAGAGTTTCTACGAATTTTATAGGATTGCGGGGATTGTTAAGAAAGTGTTTGGTTAAGTGTTTTGTAGTGGATTTGAACCATTCTAGTGTTTGATTGGGTGATTTTGGGATGGATTAGATACTTGATGGATTGCAACTCCATTCCAACGCCCTAGAATCTCATCCTCTACTCTCCAACCAAGCAACTTCATTCCCCTTAGCGTGTAAAAAATTATCAAACCAAACAGCAATGAAGTGGTATGGAGTTCAAATATATGGTATCAAAATCAAATCCATTCCATTCCACCCTTGTGAACCAAACAACCTCTAAGTGTTCTTCAGTTAGATGCAAAAACTTTTGCAGTGCTAGAAGATGTTCAACAATTAGAATCGCAAAAGTATAGGAGGAGGAAGAGAAGCAAAGAGGATGATGAAGATAACCTTCACTTAGAGTTCCATAATGTATTAAAGAAGAAAGGATGGTGTATTGATTTTCAAGTGCAGGGTTAATATGGTTATAAAAAAGGACCTCTAGAAGGATATTCTGAAATTGGCGGGAAGATTCCTCTTCTTTTCGCTGAAAAGCAATTAAGGTAGCAAATAGTCAGATTTATTTTACAAGATAGAGACCTTTTAAAAAAAAAAATTAAGGTAGTGAGTTACATAAAGTGAGATTCATACTGGTGTTGATTTCATAAATTGACTCTCAAAGTTTGATTCATGTTCGTAAAGTGTGACTTGTTTTACACAGACCAAAACAAACCTGCTGCAGATCTCCTTTATTAGGTTATGAGACCGAAAATAAACGTCATTAAGAAACTCACGACTGATCCAATCTTTTTCGTTACATAAGATCTATTATCCCAACAGATGGAGAATTTGATGGACATCTGGCTTAAAGATTGAAAAGCTGTAGGTTTAAGTGGTGAACTCACAATGGAGTTTTCGTAATTCAGGCATGCCTCAAAAAATGAAGGGTGATTCTACCATGGCCAGCACTAATATATGACATCAATGGTTGAGACCTAAAGCAATGTCATGTTCACAAGATATGTGGCGAAAATGTGTATGCTATATGCCTATATGTCGTGACCAAAGAGACAGGACTAAGATAGGTGGAACTTCAAAGACTGCAAAAGTAATCAAGAAAAGCTTCCAAATAAGAACCCTAAACAAAAAAGATGGAAAAAAAAAGGATATATACAAGAACTTCAAATGTTGGCCCTAGATAAAAGAATACAGAAGAGACTATCTTCCATCGAATTGCTGTTCACGCCAGAAGATAACAAGAAGAAGCCATGTGAATTAAAAAATATACATTTCAGATATATTTCTGGAGGCATATACTCATTGGATATGTGAAGACAACTATATTGCATAGTTAAAAAAGCATGTAAAGGAACATACAAATTTTCTCGTTGTTTTCATCGTAGTGCTCACGTAATCAACACACCTAGTCTTCCTAACTATGCTTGCATTAGACATATTTTAGTTAATAGTCACAGTCTCACAGACCATGCAAACCTCGCCCGGTTCATTGACATAACTTCAAAACGCTAGACTAAGGCTGAACTGTTATCCATTATAATCATATATGTGGGCTAAAAAAAAGAAGCTAAGAGAAAAAGGAACTGATGCAAGGCAGTGAAACTTTCCTTAATAACAAGCAGCTAGTAAGTAGCCATGATAAATTAACAACAGTTGTAAGGCAGAAAAAGTAATACGAAAGTTGACAGAAAGACCAGACTTACTGAGCATATCTTCATCCTTCAATGACGGTCTACCATCACATCTGTGAGCTTTTCCCCATTGCATCCTATAACAGGTATTATGCTCAATAACTGGTCGACGGCTCCAATCGCCTCTCAATCTAGGATTGAGGTGCAGAATTTTTGGAGGAGCCTCTCCTTCCACAACTTTCAATCCCTGCAACTCTACGTTGAATTGTGAAACCATAACTAATGGATCGCCATTCCTAAACTTAGCGAGCTGAGGTACATACTCTTGATGAGCATGATGTGGAGTCCCTACTACTGTGATAGAAGACCCTGCAGCAAGGCCGCATGGAAGAAACATGACATGGTCCTGATCTACCAAATCTTTGCCACTCACTTGTATCCACGAAGGACAGGACTCTGGCTTGCCGTCTAAAGTAGAACCCTCATTAATATCAAGACCGTCATCATTTCCTATTTCTTCCCAAGCCTTGAAACCCAATGTCCAGGCCTCATCTGCCATCCTCTCCATGGCAGAATCATTTGTAACTTCCAGGCCATATATATATTTATTTCCAAGTCTAGTATATTCTATCCATTTCTTATCAGGCATGGATAGAAAATCTTGGTTGTTATTATCCTCTAACTTCCTGTGAGACGCGTCTTTATAAATGGAACGAAGAGAGCCTTTTTTGACATTGTTATCGACTAAGGGTGGTAACTGAGAAGTGTCGTGTGCACTTAAACCGGATGCAATCTCCAAAAGTGCAGGGAACTTGAATGCAATAAAAATCAAGTACAATAGAGCTACAAACAACAAAAAGTATGATAATCTGAATCTTCTGGTACAAGGAGGTTCTACTTTCTGCCTCTTCATCTTTACACTCATCAATCAAGTATGTATGTACAACTTTATCTAAGCCTAAAAATCAGATTATACCCAATTATAATCGGACCAAATAATGATGAAAATGTCCAATCAATCCAAAACAAGAGATACCCCAATAATCACAGATACCCATTTGACAATACAACAAAACAGGATCAATAATGCAACAAACTGTAAAGGTCTCCGGAAATTAGCAATTAAAAAAATAATACGAAAAAAACCCGTGTAAGAAAACCAACATACGGAGTGGTAAATTGACAAAAAGGTGAGAGAGAGGAAGAAGAAAAACTTTACGAGTATTGGCGCCGTGAGTGTGAACCACTACCGCGTTTCTCATTTGTTTTCCATCAACTAACTACGGACGCGACTCTTTTTTTTCCCTCTTGTTTCAGATTGGCGAGTTGACCATTTCAAGTGCGCCCGTCAATACGGGAAAATTTATGCACCCAAACCTAGATGATGTTTGCCACATTGATTAAAAGAAAGGAAGATGAATAAGCGTGATAAATTAATCAAAAAAATAAAAATAAAACCTTACTATATAATCTCGCGAAAATAAATTACATTTATTTATCTTTAAATTTGACGCAAAGATAAGGAAAGCATGCGAGACTACTTGTAAACTAGTTTTGGAACCCGTGCACTGCATGGGTGGTAACGGAAAGTATTATTAATAAAAAACTTAAGTATTTTTTTATATTTAGTAAATTACTCAAGTTTAAAAAATTAAAGTTTACTCTTATCGTTGTTAGGAGATATATAGCCAACTAAAGTAAAGTTGGATGTCCTGAGTCCATCAAATTTACATACGAAATAATATGAACGCGTCTTAAATCAAAAGGGGAGAAGGTTAGAGTATTTTCCTATTTATCAACCCAAATTTATTGTGTAATTGAAAAATATTATGTTACCTACATAAAGTATTATTCAGTTATTAATTTAGTTCGGTTAAACTCATTTCTTCCAAATTACATCTTACTCCATTTAGGTTAAATTCAGCTCCCTTGAGTTCATTTCAGCTCTTTTCAACCAAAAACAATAGGGCCACCTTATTCAATTTAGTTAGTTCAACTACCTTTAGATGCTTTAGTTGAGTTCATCTCGGTTTAACTCATTTCAGCCCAATTTAGCTCCATTCAAGGAAAGGTGCAATGTGGAATTGAATGGAGGGAGTATATAATTAGCTTTAAAAGAAATAAATAATTAATTTAAAAAAATATCTACAATGTTATTAATATGTTCATGATAACAAATTTAAAACTTACACGGGTTTAAAACTAGTTGATATAATTGGAATGTCTTTCTTAAAACGGTGGAAAAAAGAAAAAAAAAAGAAGGGCTAATTAACACCCAATTACTTAGATAGGACAAACACATTTAATAATCTGAATGACTCAATGTATTTTATTTCAGTTACTCTACTATAGGACTGTCCTATAGCATATGACGGATCCAATAAGAGATATTAGCCCATTAAAAAAAATTTGGTAAAGAAAAAGAAAGAAGGAACAAAGATATATACTTGCAGTTGGGTAAAACGTGGAGTATATAGGAAAACAAACCGAATTTGCTTTCAAGTGGGTCTCGCCTTTCTCTAATTCAGTGCATTACACTATACACAAATATTGCAGTTGTGTAGTAGGGTACATGCTCATCGCATTATTCAAAATCAACGATGCTCCATCAAGATTGACTTGTAAATATTGGATTTCAGATTAAAATGTTTAGTTCTTAATTTAAAAGCACATGACTTACAAATTAAAAGGTGAGTTATTTAGAACTAAAAGATTATATGTTTAACTTTATAAATATGATTTTTTCTCATTTGTACGTTATTTATTATGAACAAACAGATTACTTGATTTTAATTGTTGAGTTTTCAACTTAATATACGGTTTTTCATATACAAAATTTGAGTTTTCAACTTTTTATTTTCCAAACTAATCAACCAAAAGTTTCATAGTTAAAACTTTGATTTTTCAACTTAAAATAGATAAACCTTATATTCACAACTCCGATTTTTTAGCTAAGTACAACCTCTAGTTCTCAAATTAAAATACAATTTTTTTTAACTAAAACTCTAAAGTTTTAAATCTAAATCGATATTTTAAAATTAGGTCTATAAAATATTTTAACTTTTCAAGTTAAAATTAAGAGTTCTTAACACAAGCTTAAGTTCAAACTTATTATTGATTTCTCAAGTAAAACTATAACAATAGAATTTGACACCAATATTTCTATAATTAACGACAATATAAACGTCCATTGTTGTTGCCAAATACCAATTATGACACAACCAACGCAGGATTCGAACCCACATCCTGTGCCATTGCTCCATTTGAGCTAGTTAGCTTTTGATAAGGTTATTAAAATATGAGTTTTTAAGTTAAAATCTCAAGTTATCACCTTAAAGTTCAAATTCTCGATTTATTAATCTCAAGTTAAAAAAAATAAAATAAAATGGCAATGATTTTCTCACATAACAATCTAATTGCAACTACACAAATACACAATCTCATTCAAGTTGGAAAACAGAAGAAAAGATGTGTCGAAACCAAACCTGGATTTTCTCCTTCCTTGACATTGTTGCGATGGATAAAGAGGTTAATTTTTGTAGAAACTTGAGTTGCTCCTTTAAATTGATATGTAGTTGCATATATAGAGAACCCACCAAATTTGCAATTGATAAATTGCTATGATTTTTCTATCTAGGAGGTGAGATTTGATGGAGATATAACTATTTAGGTGAGATTGGTTTTGTGGAAATGCAATTACGGTGTACCTTAAATAGTGGGTTCAGTAATTTTTTTTAAAATTATTTGTTTTTTTGGGTATTTTGGTTAATGGGCTGGCCTCATGGCATAAGACCGCCTTATATAATAATTTGTAATTTTATTTTTGTCTTATATACATATTATACTTGACCCGTCTTTAAGTTTAAAAATGAGTAGACGTATGGGTTTAAAAACGTGGCCCATAAATACAAACCCATAACGGAAGTAGGCATGTATGTTTTGTTTTTGGCAATTTGTTGATCTGCTGCTGCCTCTTATTCATCATATAATCAATCATCTGCTTCTCTTGATTGTGTATGTATTGTATGTATTCTAACTTCCTTTTCTTTTTATTTATTTGCTACCATTAATTAATTATACTATACTATATGCATCTCATCTGCTTTGTTATTTCGATTTCTTTAATTTCTGAGCTGGGCTTTTTGAATATAAACAGACTAATCATGGCGGAGCGAGAGGAAGATTTGCCGAGGGATGCAAACATTGTGAAATCATTATTAACAAATCACCCATAACCGACTCAATTTGACTGATTGACACCTCTAATCATACATTCTTACAAATTAGTTATATTTATATTTTACAAACTAGCACCCCATATTTCATTTATTGCAAATTACAACCTACATGGTACATTAGAATATATCCCAACTCACACCGTATTTTACTACTGATCATATTTTTACTTATTTCCCGACTCGTTACCAACTACTCCGTATTCAACTAAACTAACAATTAACAAATCACCTTAAACAGCTAAACCTCATTTGCCCGTTTCAACTCTTTCAATCCCCAAATCTCTCCTATATTTATCTTCTTCCTTACGATAGCCGGTGTTTCTCAATCATCCCTCATTCACACATAAACAAGTAAGTTTTCGATTTCATTTATTTTAAATTTTGTTGAAATTGGGGTTTATTTTCTGGGTTAATTTAGGGTTTATTATCAAAAACTTATAAAATTTGTTTGTAAAGCTTCTGGGTTATTAGGGTTTGTTGTTGTCCAAATTAGATATTTCAAGAATTCATGTAGTGGGTAATATAATTGTAAAATAAATTAGAATTATTTTTAAGTATCCAAACACTGCCTAATATAATTGTAAAATGAATCCAAACACAGCCCTATTAGTGGGTAATTGAGTTTACGAAAGGATTCCGTTTTACAATAAAGTAATTTTGTTGAGTAATATGGGGGATTTGAAAAGTGAAACCGCAATTTGAAACATTTGCTGATATTACAGAATTTCTTTCAATAATTGAATAGTCTAATTGAGAGAGTCGGTCATGGCG
Organism: Silene coronaria; assembly: GCA_028566215.1. NCBI lineage: Eukaryota > Viridiplantae > Streptophyta > Magnoliopsida > Caryophyllales > Caryophyllaceae > Silene > Silene coronaria. Next base: position 8,076 of record JAOWBH010179234.1, read on the forward strand.
GAGCGAGAGGAAGATTTGCCGAGGGATGCAAACATTGTGAAATCATTGTTAAAATCCATGGGTGTTGAGGAGCATGAGCCGCGTGTTGTGCACCAGTTTCTTGAGCTTTGGTACCGTTATGTCGTCGATGTCTTGACAGATGCACAGGTTTACTCAGAACATGCTGGTAAAGATACCATTGAACCAGACGATATTAAGCTTGCCATCCAATCCAAAGGCAATTTCAGCTTCTCACAACCGCCTCCTCGAGAGGTATCCTTTGTTGTTTTCTCTTTTTTCAAGGATTTCCTACAAGGAATTTAACTCTTGTATCTGTTCTTTGCTTGGAAATTTCATAATAACATTTATGCTTTTGCTTTTTTCAACAGGTTTTATTGGAGCTGGCTAAAAATCGAAACAAAATCCCACTGCCAAAGAATTCTGTTGTCCCGGGTATTCCGCTTCCACCAGAAGAAGACACTTTAATTACCCCAAATTACCAACTATTGATACCAGCAAAGCAGACTACCCAAGCATTAGAAGAAAACGAAGACGACACTACTGCTCCTAGTTCGTCTCAACAACCCAAGGCTGACCTGCCGCAGAATAGACCTCAAAAGGTGTCTTTTCCTCTTTCGCGTTTGAAATGATCGCCTAATTCGCTGCTTGTTGCTCTTAAGGTCAGGGGATGAATAATATCTGTATCTGACACTGTTAGTATTTATTTACTTAATTATCTTTCCAGATGCTGTTCGTAATGTTTCTATTTGAACATGAAGATCTTTGTAGCATCATATAGTCCTGGTTTTCTTCAATTTGAAAGATCACCTCTCTTATTTGCATTCAAGTTAAGAAATTTACTGTAATCCCTCAATTGCAGCAAGTCAAAATGAATGAATGTCATACAATTGTTTTACAGCATACAACATAATCGAGCTATAACAAAATCAGGGTTCAAAGTTTATAAAGGCTAAACCATAACTCAGAAGTTTAAAGAGGAATTAAAATGCTCCAATATAATCCTAAAATCAATTTTTTCATTTTTTTGGAGATATCATCGTTTTCTAACTCTCTTTGCTCAACCACCGTCTAAACCCTGTCCACCCTAGCAAAACGTTGGTCATGGGCTCATGGCCCAGCAAAAGTAAATGGCTTCACCCCACGCCGGGATATGATGGGCTCAGTTATCTTTCGCTGGGATACATTGCCTTCTTTGACTTCGATTGGTCATGGTCTCACCAGAGAGTTGATATAGAGCTTCAAGCTTTCCTTGACCGAACGGGCTATGGTTCCTATGGCCATTCATTCCTCTTGCCTCTTCAACACCACGAACAAAGCCACAAAAAAAGCCTGGTTTTATAGGCAAATCCCGGACATAGATACCTGGTATTAGTTTCCTGATTCATATGCACCCTGTAAAGAGGGCAGTTCTGTTGATAAATTACCATCAACCCATAATACTACCTCAATGCCAGTCCTCCATTTGATCTACACGGTCTACCTGCAGACATTCATCCAAAACAGTTGACAGAATCAATCTTCTCTCACCAGTGAGGACGGACTTCTTACTAAAAAAAATAAAAAAATAATCCTGCAATACTAACAATATGACATATATCCCAGAACCTACTTTCTTGCTCTTGGTACCCTCTTTTATCAAACTACTTAAAGCATCACTGAGCCTCTTACGAGACAGTCTCCGGGTAAGATTCTTCATTTCAGGATTTTTGGGGGAAAGCGGGCAAATAGACGAGTTTGTAGTCTGATGGTTGGTCCCACGCTAAAATTCCATGAGACCGTCTCTAAAAGACTTGCACAGCATGCATAGAGTTGCTATAACAGCCATATGACCAAAGTTTTCATAAACACAAGTCGCGAAAAACTACAGGCAAGATGTGAGATAATGCTTCATTTGCTGCTACCAGGCCTGCAGAAGTAGCATTTGACTAGAAAACTACTAAGAACATAACCATGTCTAAAGAAGAACTCGACCACCATTTTATGACACAGCAGACTGACTATAAAGGTGTCCGTCGATATCAGGAACAAATCCTTTCTCCATCATTTCTTCTTTAATTATATCATAGGTGATCCTGTTAGGGACTAAACCTTTCTCTAACATTTCATTAAGAAGCTTGTTTGCTTCTTCCATTTTGCCTTCGCTGCAACAACCCTTTATTAACACATTGTATGTAACAACATTTGCTCTCCAACCATTTTTCTCCATTCTTGTTCTCATATTCATGGCAGCCTTAAGCTTTTTTTCCCGACAATAGCCCTCAATCAAGGTATTGTAGGTGACGCAGTGTGGCCTCAAACCCATCTCGAACATTTCATCCAATAGGCATGCTGCTTTTCTTGTGTCACCTTTATGGCATAAACCACCTATGTGTACATTATACGTTACTACATCAGCTTTAAGCCCAACCTGTTTCATCTTGTTTAAAAGATCATTGGCTGCTTGAAATTCACCATTTCTATAAAAACCACCAATCAAACAATTATAAGTTGAAACATTAGGTGAGACATTCCACTCCGTCATTGACGTCTGCAATGCAACGGCTTCATCCATCATGCCTGCCTTACAGTAAGCATCAATCAACGTGCTGAAAGAAATGACAGTAGGTGTCCAACCATTTGTACCTGCATCTTCCAGAATTTCTCTAGCTTCTTTGACCATTCCCTTCTTACAATAACCATTGATGAGGATATTATATGTCAAAACATTAGGCTTCAAGCCTAGACAAAACATTTCATCTCGTAAACTCAAAGCTTCATCCATTTTCCCTTCACTACAAAAACCCCTAATTAGCGTATTATATGTAACAACCCCAGGTTTCAAACCTTGATTCTGCATAACCTTGAAAACTTTTGTAGCAGCCGGCAAGTTTAGATCCTTACAGAAACCATCTATGATGGTGTTGAAGGTGATTTCATTCGGCAAAATGTTCATCGCCACCATTCTTTTCAGCAAAGCATCAGCTTTATACATCTTACCAACCTTAGCCTTCTTGCAATACCCACTAATGAGAGTATTATATGTAACCGTATTAGGAGATAAACCCCAAGCTTTGATATCTTCCAACAAATCATCAGCCTTCTGCAACTGACCCGCTTTACAAAATCCACTAATTACAATGTTAAACGTTTTAAGATCAGGCCGAACCCGTCTCCTAATCATGACCTTAAACACATCCTCCATAACTATCACCTTTCCTTCATCAACCAATGCACTCAGCAGCGGATTACACGACAACACTGACAACCTAAACCCATAATCCCAAGCTCGTCTCACCGCCTCAAGACCCAACTCCACCTTGTTATTATACATATAAGTTTGAACCAGCATATCAACAAGCACCGAATTCTCACGAAACGAATCACCATACAACGAAATCGTATGAAAAAACTCCGAATTCGAAAACTTCCCACTCTGCACAAACCCATTCAACAATTTCCTAACCTCCCCAAACATCCTCCCATTACATAACAACCGAAACAACTTAAAATACACATGAATATCACATTTAAATCCACAGTCTCTCAAAACCCACTTAAAATAACTCAAAATAACAAGTGGGTCAGCCTCAGATTCCAACAATTCATTCAGAATTTGATTAGGGTTTTGCTTTTCTTTCAAAATAACCTTGATTTCTCCCCAATGTTGCTTAGCAATTAACTCAGAAATGGCAGAAATTGAGTAAGATTTTTCTGGGTTTTGACCAACATGAGTTGAATTTGAAGTACAAAACGAATTAAAGGGTACAACAACATAATTAAGAAATGCAATTGATTGAAATGGGATAAGGGTATTGCAATGAAGTGTTCTTGAATTTCGAAGAACATTCATTTCGAATTGTGTGTTGTAAATGATTGATATAAGTTGGAATTTCTAATTAGTGAGAGAGATTACCGGAGATTTTGGGGTTTTCCGGTGATCGAATCGCCGTCGTCGGAATTTGTACCATTGAGTTGTTGATTTGGTGGCGGTGGTGGTTGAGGCGTTGAGTACTAACAACTTAACAAGTCACAATGAAATTGCCGTTGGTCCTTTAATTTTAATTTCGGTTTCAAAAATGTTGTACTATAAGTTAAAAGACAAGTGTGGAGACATGGAATGACAAGTTAATAGTATCCTATAAAGTTAAAGTAATGGTGTGTATTATAAGATTGGAATAAGTTGGTAGCTTGTAGTATACTCTACGTGTGTATTGTATGATAAGTTTTAGGAAGGTGTGTAAGAAGCTTGTAGTGTACACCACTAGCTTGTACTATAAATAAGGATGCTTGGTGCTTGCCATAACCAAGCTAAGTCTAAGTGTGTCATATCTCTCTAAGAAAGATCTCTTGTAAAATATATCCTCTTGTAATATAATCTTTCTATTATCTATAAGTCTGTCTCATATTTATCTTAAAGTCGTAAACATACATTGATCCTATAAAACCTCTTTTGTGGTTGTACTCACTATGTGTCCGTAATTCGTGGCTAGACGGAGCTCAGAAATTAACAAAGAAAATAAAGGTGTAACAAGTTTTTCGAAAACGGAAAAAGAAGATGCAAATGACGAGCTGCTGCTTGGAATATATACACACAAAAGCTGAGAAACTGTAACGGCAGTAGGGTTGCATCCACCCCGGCCGCTAAATATCGTCTCTTATGCGCAATGTGATGCCACCCCAATTCAAGGCCTTGCTGTTCTTCTTAGCTTCACGCACCAATTCAATAGTGCACAACCAGGCCACCACCGTGCTGCAGTCTGCACCGCCCTGAACCACCATGCGTGCTGTCATGCTCAGCCGTGGCTGCTCCAATGGGAAGTAGGTTCCGTCTTAACTTTAGCTATTAACCACTTCATAAATAAGGTAAGCATAGACGACATGAGCAATTCCATCTTGACTCGAGCATGCATACTTAATTATTAGCTTCTTGTTTGTGTAAGAGGGCGGCCTCGTCATGGCTTGTATCCCATCATCATTTCAGCGTAGTACCCATCTTCAAGTGAGAACGAAACCCGTCAATAAATAAATCTCCACATAATTAAGTTCAGCAAGCTAAGTTTAAATGAGCATAAAAATAAAATCCATTTTAATGCTAGCATGGATCCTTCTTTACTTGAGCTTAAAAACCCGTCTTCAAGAAAGCATTAGCACCCATCATCATTTGGGCACGTAAAAGACGGCCGGACTTATATAATAAGCTTATAATAACTTCGTCGCAAATTATTTATCTAGCTTGGAACAACATGAAACTCCTTCCCTTTGACTCGGGACTTGTAAATTCACATGACATGCCATCTTAAGCCCATTACTCGTATCATTAGCTTCGCCATACTCGAAATTTGTCATAATGTAAAGAAAAAGACGGGAAACCGCTACAATTCCATCCTACAAATGACGTTAAACACAAGAAATTCTATCAAAGGCGTTATTAGCTCATAAAATCACTCCAAAGAGCGGAAATTAAATATAAAACCGAGCTAAATGGTGGGGGGAGGAATCTATATATAGATAGATAGATAGATAGATAGATAGATAGATAGATAGAGAGAGAGAGAGAGGTTCTTATGAGTCAATCATATATATTGAATCCTTAAGTCCTTATATGGACCTTTAGATGGGAGAGATAAAAGGATGAGATTCAATCAAAATGAAATGCCACAATTTGATCTTCTCTAATTACATCTTAACTAATTCACTCTCTCTTACTAATCATTCATACCTCACTCATTCTAACAAATCTCCTCTCCATCTCTACTGACTTCTCTCATCTCACATTCCTTTCCAAACAAAAAAAAAAACCCTAAAAAAAAATCATATCCTCTCTCCTACCTCCTCCTTCTGCCGCCATCACCCAGATCTAGCCGCGTACTACCGCACCAACACCCTCCTCTCTCACGTAACCACCTCGCCGATGACCACAACTCTCATCCTCTCTTCCGCTGTTGTGGGCCTTGTAGCTACCGACGCCTCTTCTTCTTCTTCCTCTCGTCACTGTCGCACACGGCAGCAGCCACCAGCACCCACCGCCTTTTTTTTTTCAGTTCTTTTTTTTACTGGGTATGTGGAAGGTGTTGGGTGATATGGTGCCCGTCGTGAAAGGTGGTTAGTGGGAGAGAGGTCGTGTAGGCGTGGTGGTTAGATCTGTTATTTTTTTATTTAAGTTTCAAATTTTTAATTTTTTTTAAATAAGGTAGTGGTGGTGGTTGTTATTGTTGTTGATCTTTGTGGTAGTGGTGTTATTGTTGTTATTGTTGTTTGTGGTGCCATCATTTTTTTTATATAAAAAATGAGTGGAAGGTGGTGATGGAGCGGGTGGTGGATGGTTGGTGTCGGTGATGTTGTCGTTATTGTTGTTGTTTGATGGTGGTGTTTTTAAATCTATTTTTTTATTTTTTTTATTTTTTGGGGGGTTGTGGGTTGGGATGGTGGTAACGTGTAGGCGGTGGGGCTGGTGGAGGCGGGTGGTCCAAGGTGTGGTTGTGTTGTTATTTGTGTGGTCAGATCTACACTTTTTCAAATTTGTTTTTTTATTATTTTTAAGTTTTAGATGTTTTTTTTATGAGGCTTTGATGGTTGATGCTAATTGGGACTAAAGTTATACAAGTTCTGTATTAAAGTTACATACAACGTATTAAAGTCACACAGACAATATATTAAAGTTATTATAATTCTCATTTTTATATAAAAAAGACTTAAAATGGCTAAAGTTACACCGTTATGAACTAAAATTACACTAGGACTCAAATTATAAAAAATGACTTAAAATGGCTAAAGTTACACCGTTATGGACTAAAGTTACACCGTCATGGACTAAAGTTACACTAGGACTTAAATTATAAATTGTCTTAAACTTATATAAATTTCAATGAATTTATCGAAAAGGTTGTACTAAAATTATATAGATTCGAAAGAAATATGTTATAGTATTGACGACTAAAGTTATATATTGTATGAATTGAAGTTGCACAAACATTGGAATTATAAAATTGCTTTTCAGATCTATTAATTTGAATACTTTTATGATATAATATTTTGAATTTATGTAATTTTACTACAAATTTTATGTAATTTAAAGCTTTACGGGTGTAATTTTTGTCATTAATAGTGTAACTATAGTTATTAGTATAACTTCAGTTATATTGTCAATTTTATACATTATTTTGAGCTGTAAATGTAGTCCAACATTATTTAAAGTCATTAATAGTGTAATTTTAATTCTTTATAAGTGTAACTTTAGTCCATTGGCAGTGTAACTTTAGTCCATTGATAGTAATTTTCGTTCTTTTTTAGTGTAACTTTAGTTCTTTGACAGTGTAACTTTAGTGCAATGTTAGTGTAACTCTTGTCAGTTTACCAACAACCTCCATAAACAATAACACCAACTCAACAATCAAAATAACAACTATGACTATTTTTTCACCAAAAAAATGAGATAAAAAAAAAAAAAACTAACAAATAGTAAAAAAATTTGACTCTAAACATAAAAATTAAGTTTAGTCCAACATTATTTTGAGTCATTAATAGTGTAATTTTCGTTCTTTATGAGTGTAACTTAGTCATTCGACAGTGTAACTTTAGTACACTAATAGTGTAACTCTAGTCAGTTTACAACAACAACCTCCATAACCAATAACACCAACTCAACAATCAAAATAACAACCACGACTATTTTTTCAACAAAAAAATGAGATAAAACGATTATTTTGTCAAAAATTTATTTCTTATTTTTATAGATCTATTTTGTAGACTTTAGATCAAAAAAAGAAAAAAAAACAACAAAAATTAACAAATAGAAAAAAAAAATGACCCCAAACATAAAAATTAAGTTTAATTCAACATTATTTTGAGTCATTAATAGTGTAATTTTCGTTCTTTAATAGTGTAACTTTTGCCCTTTGACAGTGTAACTTAAGTGCATTGATAGTGTAACTCTAGTCAGTTTACCAACAACAACCACCTCCGTAACCAATAACACCAACTCAACAATCAAACTAACCACCACAACTATTTTTTCACCAAAAAAATGAGATAATACGATTATTTTTTAAATATTTTTTTATTTTATTTTGTAGATCTATTTAGTAGATCTTAGATCAAAATAATAAAAAAAAACAACAAAAATTAACAAATAGAAAAAAAAACTGAACCCAAACATAAAAATTAACACCAAAATGAGAAAAAAAAAACGAAAAATTGAGGATAAAAAACGAGATCTTGGTGGGATAGGCGGTAGTGGGGTGGTGGTGGGTGATGCGTGGTGGTGGCGGTGGGGATGGTTGTGGGTGGCGGTGAATAATGAAGAAAGGAGTGGGTGAATTATTTGGGTTTTTGATTTATTTAGGTTTTTGGTGGTGGTGGGTGGTGGTGAATGAGGAAGAGAGGAGTAAGTGATTTATTTGGGTTTTGATTTTTTTTTGGGTTTTTGAGAGAGAAGAGGGAGTGAAATGTGTGAGATGGGAGAGAAGTTTGTGAGTGGAAAAATTATATGTATTGAATTAGTGATTAATTGTGGAGGATTAGTGAGGGTATGAGAGAGAGTGCTAAAACACCATCTTAAACACTTTTTTTTGTTTTGATCTCACCCCTCCATCTTTCTCATCTAATGGCTTAGATGAGAACTCATGGACTCAACACTTAAAAGTGGACTCAACTCTCTCTCTCTCTATATATATATATATATATATATCTTAGTTACTTAAAAGAAGCTCTTCAATTCCAATTTTCTTATCGATTTTAAGCAAGTATATACTGCACCGGGTCTATATTTTACATTTACATATGTAAGAGGGTACTCGAAGTTGTAATTGAGCCACAAATTCTTTATTTATCATATAATTAGCTCAAAATACAGAGTTAATTAAGAAAAAACACACGATGATGTGTCGTAAACACACTTATTTCTCATGATGGAACCAACCCACCATGCATACATACATGACCCATGATAATGACAATGACGACCACCAAACACCATGAGTGCCATGACCATCATCATCATCATCATCATCATACTCATCATACAAGCTTATCTGAATTACATGGTAGACATGGAGCACTTGCGTTGCATGGTGCCACACATCATAGGGATCATCATAGCCTTCTCCATCATCATCTGTGGGTGAGACTGATGACTCATGGGTCTCATCTCTTGAACCATCATCTTCATTGCTTCACATTGGCATTCTGGTTCCATCATTTCCATCTCTTCACAACACATATCAAACAAGCATTCTCGGCCGCCTCGAGATGGGTTCAACTGCCTCCTCATCATGCCTTTCATCATGAATTTCTGGCATTGGTCTGGCCACTGCCCTCTCAATTGCTGGCGGCATCGTCCTGAGCCGCGTTCATTCTCCAGTTCGGTTGTTATCACGGTGGTTTGGAATGTGGCGTGAGTTAGTACCACCATGGCTGCCACTGTGGCTGCCAATATCACTAGCTTGCTTGCCATTGTTGATTTTAGGTTGTAAGATTTGATTTGAGGTTTTGGTTGTGTTGGAGATTGAAGGAGAAAGGGTGGAATTTATAGGAGATTGGTAAGTTTGCATGGATTAAACGTGGATTGTATACTTTATAGTGATCAGAAGATAGAGTGTGAATGTACAAGCATGCATGCATGGTTTCTTGGTTTTATTTGGATGTGTCTGCACTATGCTGTTATATATGCATGGCTAACTAATTTCATTCGATTTTATTCCACGTATTTCAATATCAGAATATGGTCCCGATAATAATGTTTGTCTCTGTTGTTGTCTATTGTTTGATAAAGATTAGAGGCGGTAATCGGATCATTCGGCTCGCGTTTGGATCGAATCCAGCCACGTTTGGTCATATTAGATCATGATTACATTCGGGTCCGCGTTCAAGTTGAGTTACTATGGTTGGGCCGAACTTTCCAACTCTAATAATAAAGAGGGGAGATCGGTAGGCTTTTCTGTCTCATGGTCGTAAACTAGTGATAACTAATTATTCTATTCTTTAAATTAGTGGCAGAGCCAGATGTTATGACAGAAACGAGAAAACAAATAATGAACAATAGAGATAGAACACACATATTTACGTGGTTCACTAACAGTGTGTTAGCTACGTCCACAAGGCAGAAGAGAGGGAGTTTTATTGATTATGAGGAGTTTTTAGATTACAGATTCAAAACGGAATGATAAGCATAACTGCTAGGTTGAGGCTTAGAGAGTTTATATAATACTCTCTCAGACCTAATAAAGAATGACCTAATAAGCCCCAAGACAGAACCTAGCCCAGAAACATATTACGGATAATAGTCGTTCGAAGCGGCAACGACTAACATAACAAATTCAAGGCACAAATCTAACACCGTAATTTATGGTTAGGAGACGAGCAAGTAATAATACCACAAGATAAATTTGAAAAAAAAAAAAAAATTTAGCTAAAACTTGCAAGATTTTCATTTTTCTGCGGGGGCGAGCAGTGTCGAGCACCTTGCACCCCTATTGGCCCCCAACTCTCAATTCCACCATTGCTAGCTCAATAATAATTAATCAACTTTGGAATAGACTTCAAACCTTGGCCGCCTTTCGTTATAAACGCTAAGTTTCATGTTTATTTATATTTTAACAATTAACAACTTTATAACAAACCAACTCAATTAGAAAATTAAGATGATGCCATTAGGTTGTACCGAGTGTCGCAAACATATACAAAGAGTTATGATATGGCTTGTTGTTATTAGATTGGTCAATTGAAATCGACTTGACCTGAAGTTAAACGAACTCCG